>OZ038400.1:23799947-23906518 GCA_964036045.1 Eutreptiella sp. 'Long Island Sound 2002' | reverse complement strand
CCAAACCCATCCCAGGGGCGACAGAAGGGTTTCCGGAAAAGTCGAATTTTGGAAATCTTGCAGGTGTCACTAAACAGCCTATCCGGCGTGAAGACGGCTGTCCTCACCGGCAAGGGGCCATATGGGGGGGGCTGACTGGGGGTACCCGGAGTTGGGACCCGGGACCCCCGCCATGGGTTAGGGGGTCCATATACAAGAAAAAAGTTCTTCAGGACCCAGGTCCAAATACACACACAGCGGCCACAATACGCAAAGAAGTTTTGCCCCCCCCCCCCCCCCCCACCCCCCCCACCCCCCCCCCCTCAAAAATGGGTACCCCGGTGCGGGGGGGTACGGGGGTCAAAATCCAAAAAATCATTGGGGGATCATTTTTGGTCCTAAAATGATGATTTTACAGGGGGTTAAACGTTAGAAACCATACATTGGGGTATGCTACGCGAACGACCCCAAAAAAGGGGGGTATACGACGCTCGCGCCTGCGCTTGATCTAACAACCTCTCTTCGAGGTGATTTCTGACGGGAAAAAGGAGGTTCCTTCCTGGCCTTCCTGACGTCACCGCATACCCCCCGCCGCTGCGTCCCTGTACTCCGGACCATGCGTCGAGCGCAACCAAATGAAGGCATCGAGGCTTGACCTGGTCAGGGGGGTGCACCAAAGGCCCAACACAACACGACGGACACCCGACGGTTGAGAGAGGGCCACGCACGAAGTGGCAACATGCTGACCGGCCCAAAAGTAGGCAGTCCGCACCATCCTGCCGTGGCGGGGGAGCCGCCCCCCTGCAGCGCACCACCACTCAAAAACCACACACGGCCCCCCCCTGTGGGATGCAGGTGTTGCATGCTAACCTGGACCCAGCAAAGGCACACGGCCGCAGAGCAACAAAATCAGAACAAAAAGCTCTTCAGTGGCATTGCCATGGGCGCCTTTTGCTGTGCTACAAGAAGTACCCCGCAACAGAGTGCAATGGGGGCTCATGACACTGTGCAAAACCCAACCTGCAGAATGTCGGACACAGGACTCAAGTATCACCGTTCTATCGCTGTACCCCCCCCGTGTGACATTCCGTCGGGTTGTTGTTTCTTTACAGGGCCCTGGACAGTCACCCGTTCTTCCCTTCGCGTGTTGCGTCGGGTCGCTGCGTTCTGTCGGCCGCTGCGGCCGGTGCTCTTGCTGGTGTCGTTTCCGCGTTCGCGGAGCCAGTCGTTGGTGTGCCGGGGCTGTGCTGAATGTGGCAGGTGCCGTTTGCGCGTCAGCCCCCCCCCCCCCCCCCCCCACCACTAAAATGGAGCACCTGTCCAGCTCCTCAGGCATTTTCTGAAGATTGTTCGCGGTCGGTGAGAGCAGTTCTAGTGGCAGCGATTCCGCAGCAGATCCCAAGGGAAGCCGTAGCCCAGTCAAAAAGCCAACCATCACAGGCCACAATCCCATGCCCCCCCAGAGCCCTGACCCAACTGCAACACGTTTGACATGGCCGTGAGATGCAGAATGCCTCTGGCAACAGCTGCGACTGCGCCGGCCCGAGTGCGCACGGAACCGTCGTCAAACGGCTGCAGTTCTGCTGTGCCCAACGCCCGTGTCCTCAGCCGGGGCACCGGGTCAAGCGTCACAGGCCGATCAATATCTCTCTTGAATGCCTCGACCACCAAAGGACTGACCAATGGACGGTCCACGTCCGGTCGTTTGGGCGGATTCCACCAAAAAAAAAAACAGTGGCCTCTGATGGCGTGACTATCGTCCGTAACGACACGGTCCGGCGCCCCAAACAGCACAGCGCTTGCGGGGGAGTGTAGCTCGGCCGTAGAGTCACTCTGGCATCCACAACTGTACTTCATGTCTCGACATGGCGAAGCCAGACGCACATCGCAGAAAGGGGGGGGGGGGTTGGCACAAGGCCTTGGTGGTTGGCTCTGTTGGGGGGGGGGGGGGGGAGTGCGGCCACGGAGCATCAAATCCAATTGCGAAAAACTGCGGGAAATTGCGGGAAATTGCAAGAATCGCGGAACTCAACCCCCACCCCCCCCCCCCCAGACATTGTCCGTTGTGTCACTTGGCCATGAATTGACGATGGTCGTTGCCCTCCAGAATCACGCTGGCATTCTCTTCATGTACCAAGCGGCGGGGCCGCAACACACATTGTGCAAACTTTTGTTGTGCAGGACTAGGGAGGAGGGGGGCTGAACGACAGTGGTGGATTAGGCGTAGACGAGGGGGTGGGGGGGTGGGGGTTTGGGGGTGGGGGGCATGAGTGAGGCCGGCACGCAACGGCCGCACGGTGCGGCGCACCTGATTGCCGCTCAGGTCCACCGCAAGCGTCGCCAGCGCACGCACGTCCTTCAGCGCGGCAAGCGCCTGCGCCCCGCTCTCCCCGACGCGGTTGTCCGCGAGGCTGAGCGTGAGGCTGGTGAGGGACGGGGCCTGCGCGAGCCCGGCCAGCCCCTGCACCCCCTCGTCCCCCACGGCGTTGCGGCTCAAGCAGAGCCTCAGGGCCCGCAGCGCCGCCCCATCCTTCAGCCCGGCAAGCGCTGCGGCCCCGGCGTCCTGCAGTTGATTGCCGCTCAAGTGCAGCGTTAGGCTCCGCAGGGACGCGACCTCCTTCAGCTCCGCCAGGGCAGCGGCCCCCCTGTCCCGCACCTGCGAAAGCGTGAGCCCGCCGATTGGGGGGCATGGGAGTTCCCACCAAGGCACGCTCCTTGAACACTGAAGCTTGCTGTTATTTCCTGGCGGGCTCTGGATGGTCCGTGATATGTCCTGCTAGGCTCTGGATGGTCCCTGATATGTCCTGCTAGGCTCTGGATGGTCCCTGATATGTCCTGCTAGGCTCTGGATGGTCCCTGATATGTCCTGCTAGGCTCTGGATGGTCCCTGATATGTCCTGCTAGGCTCTGGATGGTCCCTGATATGTCCTGCTAGGCTCTGGATGGTCTCTCCAACAGACACAGCTCGAAATTGCATCTCCCAGTGGCTGTTGCACGGACAGTAGAGTGATATATCGCTGGACATGGGGTGCCCGTAGGAGCAGGCGGTGAAGTTGTTGGGCGCACGCCGCGACATACCCGGGCAGGGGGGGGGGGGGGATCTGGTGCCTAGTCGATATGGCGGTGGTAAATTTGGCAGTGGGAAGTTTGGCGGAAGCTGCAAACAAAGATCGGCAATTCCACAAAGGTATCGCTAGAACAATCCGGAGAACTGTCACTGGCCCCGGGGTTTCTGTGGTAAATTCGGCGGCCAATTCGAAGCACCAAAACTTCCCACGCCCAGTCTACTGCCCACTAAGAAGGGGCCCGACGAGGGGCAACGGGGTGCTCATTGCCAGGCAAAGTCCATAGGAGGAAGCTGCACTGAAGTCAAATGAGAAGGCCAACAGGACCTCTGACTGGCTGAAGACTCTTTTTTTTGTCTCAGACTCACAAGTTCATAGTAAGTGCTCGGCCAGACGGACCGGATCAGTAATGACAGTGTAAGTACAACATATGTTGTCCCGTGCGATACGTGGGTCGCATACCACCCGTGGTGGCGGGACGTATATTTGAAACTCATCTGTAGCCTGTCATTCACTCATGCAGTGTCTGAAACTGCCACGCCACTAGGGCATCGAAAAGGGAAAAACATTAAATGCGAAAAAATCTGCTGTGTGAAAAAGAGAGTGGCTTGCCTGGCGTCTCTGGCGGGATTATGTCCTTCATGCACCTCATGTACGTGGGCGTTTGATGGTCCACTGTGCTCTCCGGTCGTCAGGTCTGCTGCGTTTTGTGCCCCTGGGGATATTCATCTGCTCGACCTGACTTTCATACCAGTCACTGACGACCATACAGGACCTCTGACTGGCTGAATACTCTGTGATCCATGCAGGGGGCCCTCGCCGTTGTAGTTTCGCACACCCTCCTGCTGTTGCACCCAATTTGAGAGGTTCAAACCAGGGCTGGGAGAAAATTGGCTTGTGCGGGAGGGGGGAGGGGGGTTCGAGCCCCTCTCCCGGACCCCTACCGCCCTTCTGAGCTCCCATGACAGTGACCCCCAACTGGCTGACAGGGGAGGTTGGGGGGGGGGGGGGGGTCCTGAGGCAACACATATGGCTCAAAGTGATCCCCACAATGTCCTCTTTTGTGAGTGGGCTCCTAACCGGCGACCTTAATCACCTTTGTCACCATACCCCCGCTGTTCACCGCGTGCACACCTGAACCGCAATACTAAACCACAAAGGTGGGGCAAGACCATACACACGCCACAGCGCAACACCCTGTACTACACGCTTTTACAACCTTTTACTTTAATTTTGACTTGTACAACCTTTTGCAGCACTTCCCATTCCCACGTTGGTTGTTCGTTGCAGGCCCAGACAAAGAAGGATTCGAGAAGAAGTCAGAAAGAAGGAGTTGAGAGGGCAGCGCCACAGACAGACAGACAGACAGGAGGAAAGTGACGGTCAGACCGGGTCCTGGTGCTCAGACAAGGCGGTGCAACCGCGCGACACGCGGTGCCAAAAGAAAGCATGTCCCGAAAACCTGCCCATACCTCACCCTAAGCACAATAGTCACAACAGGGCAGTTTTGGTGGGGCTGTGGGGTATGGAGGCAACTGGGCGGTTGTGGAATCTTCCCCACGAGTAGAACGACCGATGATAGTGGCAGGCACATGCTCACGGATGTACGTGACAGCCAAGCCGGGAGTAATGACATTAGTCATGGCTGAAAATCACACCAAAACATAGAGGAGTGGGGTGCAGTACCAAGCAGAATGTTGTTATGAGCAGGAGGACTCATCACAAGCATGAGTAATACAATCGGTTTCGCAACACTGCGCCACTCCCCTGCGGTGCCAGCACCTGCACTCACCCTCCCGCCCCTTCTATCCCACACCTGAACACATTTGACACTCAGGCTGTGCAACGCCTCGTGGCCCTTCAATCGCAGGACTTTACACTCGACAGTGTGCTCCGTGACGGAGCAGGACACATGCCGCTGCTGAAGGACCCTCCAGAGTCGGCGGCACACGAGGCGGAGGATGTCCGAGTGCAAGTAGTCGGAGACCCACCGCAGCACGTCATCCGGCAGGGCAGACACCATGCAATTCCCTGGGCATACGCGGAAACGGTACACCCGTCCGCACACATACACTGGGGTGGACGGGCTTTCAATTGAGGGGGGGGGGGGTCGATAGAGCCCCCTGGCTAGACCACCCCCCAAAAAAGGGGCTCAATTGACGAGACCCCCAAAAGTCTACCGAGACTGACCCCTTGGCCTCGGAGGTGACCCAGACCCAAAAATCGGCAAAAAATGAAAATGGGATTTTTGGAATCAGCATGTCCAGGGGGTTCAGAAAAGTCATCATTTGCCATATATTTGGTGGAATAAGCCGTGACCACTTTTAATGCTCAAAAAAAAATTCGGCGCCTTCGACGCCAGAGTCCATAATAACTGATTAATGGTGCCTGTCATTTAAGCCCTTTTCCCGAACCCCCCCCCCCTCCCCAGATTTTGGGGGGCTCTATTGACCCCCCCCACACACTTGAAAACCCGCCACCCCTCACCCCTCACCGTTCCCGAACCATGCACTGCCCGGAGGCACACCTACAACATCAGGACCCGGTCAAAACCTGACGAGCCAAACGGCAGAAACCCGGGACTGGGCAGCTTGTTGGCCTCGCACAGGCCCACTACCGTCTCGGATTGACCCCATTCCTTTGGCAATGGACCCTCCCATGGGGGGGGGGGGGGCAAGCAGGTCAACAAAGCGCTCCACACATGCACGTCCTGGTATGCATATGCAGCAATGTTCGGCAGTTCCATTGATACCATGATTCCACGAGCACTTCAGCATATGTACAGGTCGCACTGACGTTTGCCTAGTTACCCTCTTCTGGCCGTGTTTTGTCGGCCAAAACCTCTAGCCTGCATGTCACTGTAGGGGGGGGGGGGGATGTTCTTTTTACTTGTGCTTGCTTGTCGGGGCAACCAAGGCTGGGGGTGGGGACCCTCCACATCCAAACTTTTGGGGAGGCATATCACAAGCCTTGAAGGCCTGCAAAAAGTCAGCCTCCCATCACCAACACCGACAGTCGTCACACACAATTCCCCGCCTTCTGAGGCCTCCCGTACCCGGGCCGCGAACGCGCAGTGTGTCGGCAACAGTGCGGGCCACCCTCTACCCCCCCCCCCCACCCCTGCTGCCTGGCCCGTTGGCTGGGGGCTTGCCACCACGCTCGCTGGCATCCTTTACCACTTTGTGTGGGTAGTCAATTCAATGAAGTGGCATTCCACGTCTCGCCACACTGTCTTCCCTGAGTCTAGAATTGCTTTCCAGTGCATTTCACAGTTCACAGTAGCTGTGAGCCACCCTTTTGAGCCCCATGCCCAAGAGGAAGAGCTGGCAGTGGAGGCCCTGGTTGCAGAAGGTGCACACGTGGGCTCGGCTGATTGTTGGCTATGGATTTTGTTGATGGCAGATTGGGTCACTCACAGCCGCCTTACAGGTGTCACTAAAATTTGATAAAAACAAAAATGTTCAGAGGAAAAGATGGCCATCTACCTTGATGCATCCCTTGGGCAACAAGGAACATGCTGCAAAAAAAAAAAAACCATTGCAGATTTGATTTGACAGATTTGAGTTTTCAAGGGCCAAGTTGTTGCTTTTTTTTTTTTCACTCGTGACCAAAGTTCCACCAAGTGTCCATTGAGAGTACACATAGCAGGTCATGGGTCAGTGACAGGGCCAGCTTTGGTTATGGGTTTCGTATGACCTACCCTCACCAAGACGGCTGCGGCGGGGTGGCGGGAGGAACGAGTCCTGCGCCTTGCCCCACCCCTGTCGCCCCCGTTTGCACGGGTATGCGCGTCCTCCCAGACCTCTCGGGGGTGTTACAATCCAGTCAAGACAATGACGTCGCCCATGTCCTCGAGCGGGATCTCCATATCCTGGAGATCACTAGGAACCTCAAGGGCCAAGTTGTTGCACTGCGTGCACCTGCCGGGTAACTCACCAAAGATCACCTACCACCTATCTGATAGCACAGCAAAGCAGCAAAGCCCACGAGATAACAACAAAACCGCCTTCAAGTTGGTACTCCAATGTACCTATGAACACACCACTCAGTCTTGTAAGGTACAACTATGCATTGGCATGCAAGATGCACACATGTTCAAGTGGCAAGTGCCACACGCAGTTATGTCACCGGGACGGTGGCCACACAATTGGCAACAAACACCGTCGCCCCAAGGCCAAATCAATCCAGCACTGTACAAGCTACGGCATTGTCCAAGCTACAGCCGACCGCCTACTGTAGGCGTAGGAGCCATGTAAATTCGGGACTTTTCTATAGCTTAGACAGGGGAGGGTACTAACAGGGCTTTTTGTATGGCTAAGGTGTGCCATTGTGGACAGAAAATGCAACTCTTTCAACGCTCGTTCAACATCACGAGCCACAAACCGTGAAACTGAGTTCCATGAAGGCACCGTCCTATTCTTCATGTTCTGTTCGAACACTGCAGAGTCCAGAGATGGGGACAAATGTCGGAGCCACTGAAAATGTCAGGTAAACACATGACCATTTACCAGCGGTACCCCAAAACGTGAGTGTAGTTCACTGTAGCAGCAGTGTCATTTATTGGACTTCAATTTGCGCTCAAATTCATCCGTTGTCATGACTAGTTTGTAGGACTGGCAGATCGTCACGACTGACGGTGTTGACTTACGTACACATACTACATACTTGCAGAGGAACTCTCTATACAGGGCTGGAACATGGGTGTCAGCTGGAACGTGGAAACCACTCCTTTAAGTAAAGTACCCTTGCCCTGTGGGTCTAGCAGCGGGATCCCCAACACCAGTTAGCGCAGCAGCTTGGACCCTGTATCCCGCTTTATGTCCCATGGTGCCCGCGTGAAAACCTGGGAGGCTAAGCCTCCTGTACACAGCTCCCATCTGTCCGCACGGCATTCGCAAATTTTGTGGCACGCTCTTGCGCGTCAGCCCTCGCCTGCACTCCATCGTTTCTCGCTTGCTTGTTTTTGAAGGTTTTTACTTTGAGTAGCCAACCCCATTTGGGGACTTTCAGGTCCGGTATATACTTGTCAAATAACACCGGCTGTCCAAAGCGGTGCATCCACCACACCTCCCGGAGGGCCACTTTCCAGTGCGGGCCCATTTCCAAAAGCGATAACTAGATCCCGTGGAATCCATGTTTTAAAACCCATTCGAAAAAAGGATTTTTGCTATGTTTGTTAATGTGAAGTAGCTACTAGTCTCGGGCTTCCAAAATGTGCTCCATCATGCGCTGAAAAGCGTGTCGCTCCGAAAAATTTCCCCCACATTGCCCCACGTATACAAATGTATCGTGGGGCAACCAAATCACATAGATCCAAGTGCCTGACGTCAAGACGGACACAGTGGGGTTGACCTCTATCCACAGCAATATCTTTCACCCCACCGAGGACTTACACATATGGAGTAGCCCCAAGAAGGGTCTACATGACGTGAGGAGTTTTGTGGACGCCTGTGATTTCTACCGACGCCATATTCACGATTTTACCTACTCCTCGGCACCTCTAACTGACCTAATCAAGAAAAATACTCCCTGGAGATGGACCCCCAGGGAGGAGAAATGTTTCCAGGAACCAAAGAAGAAAATAACTTCCTCCAATTGCCTGGGAGTTCCTCGCCCCATAGGCGAGATTGTCCTAATCATAGATGCTAGTGATATAGGGGGGGTGGTACGATCTACGAGTGGCAAGAGCTAAACCCCACTGAGCTAACCCATTGCCATTATCGTACCACAGGTCTGAACAGGGATGATACCCTAAAACATGACTACCCCTCCAATGAATGGCGCATGGTGCCACTTGGGCATTGGAACTGGAAGTGGAACCAAGCTCGTTCCAACTACAATACATACGACCAGAAACTCCTGGCCAGTATGCTAGTCCTATCCTCTCAATCCCGACTATTGGGACCCAACCCTATCGTGTGGCTCTGTGACCAGGAGCCGGTGAAGACCTTTCAAAAAGGGCCTCCGCCTGAAAAAGCGAAACTAAAACGCTGGCGGACGTACCGGAGTCAGTTGCACTCAACGTCCACCATATCCGGGGTCCATGCGTTGGAGAGCGTCTTTGGCAAGTGCCTCAGAGCTCTCCCCAACGAGCGCATTGAACTTGTTGCGCGATATATAGTTAGACATTGAATTTTTTAATACACGTCTAGTTGGGCCTCTCCATGCGTACAGTTGGAGTTCTTGAGGGATGGAGTTTGACTTATTATTAGCTAGAATATAAAAAATATCCTCCAAACCCTCAATATTGGCCTAGAGTCCCGTCTCATCGACGAGAACTGTTGATACAAAGATAATCAATTCCTCTAATATGAGGACTATGAGGACCGAATCGTTGTCCCTGAGTCGCGCCTTGATGGTTGCCTACAACGGTCCCATCTTAGCACGGGACACACCGGCGCTAACCGCTTAGTGATATTTTTCAGGGAGTGTTTCCACTCCCGACTAACCCTGAATGAACTCATGTCGCGAATGCACACCTTCTGGCTGCCATGCGAGCAAACAAAGCGACGCCAGGGATAGGGGGCTGATCTCCAGCTTGCCCATCCCGTACTGCGCTAACTCTCTACTCTACATGAACTACATCCACGGTTTGCCAAAATTTGGCGGGTATGACAGTTGTCCAGGTAATGTCTGGTTTGACTCGCTTCGACAGTGTGTTCCCGGGCAACAAGAAAATCTCAGGTGTGCAGACTGTGAAGATATTGAACAATGGTTCGAACCATATGGAGCACCTAAAAAGGTGCACTCTGATGAAGATGTACGCATCCGGAGCGACACCGAATGGTACAAGCGTGTATTGAACGCTCTCAACGTCCAGGTAACCACAGGTGGACCCTATACCCACACGTCTAAACCTCTATGAGAGAGGCAGATGTGTGTGGTTGAATAGAATCTATGTGTGCTCATGAAACAGGAGCGCACCAAAGATTGGGTACACTTGCTGCCACGGGCTGTCTTAACCATGAACTCATAGATGAGTTCCTCTACAGGTTTTACACCCCATGAACTGTTCCATGGAGGATGTCCTCCTTGGTTCTTGAAAAAACCCCTTTCCAGAGGATTTCAAGAGCCTTGTGGGAGATTGGTTAGAACACAAGCAAAATCTCGCTAACCACGTTGCTGCTAACCTGAAACACGTTTGTGAACGTGAACTAACCAAGCGGAACCGCCTCAGGCGTCCCACTACCTAAAGAGGTGGTGACCGTGTTTTGGTTCACCATTCGCGATTGCCCTCATGGCCCCGCAACTTTTTGCAAGACCCATATTTTGGGCCCTATCACATGATAAAAATTGATGGATCCAGGATCCTTGTGAGGTGCAGTCCCTGTCTAGGTGGGGAGCTGCTATGTGCCCCAAAACAACTGGGACACTATCACTCTCCCGAAGATCTAGCATGGGATGAGTGGTGTCTCAACGACGAAGAGGTCGAGAGAATCCACCTAGAGAACGCTGCCTCCCCTGAAGAGGCTGAGAAACTCGAAGAGATGACTGCCGAAGAGATGGTACTAGATGTACCTTGGTGTCTACTATTTCACCAATGACCATGCCCACCAAGATTCCCAATTCCTCAGAAGCACTATTTCCTCCTTTTTTGTGCAACTGGCTCCCCTGGACCTCACTGCCACTAATCATGCTCGCGATAGTTGATTCCCACCATAGCTTACCGCCTTCTGGTGAGTCCACTGTCTAGCTCACAGATATACCCTACAGCAGTCCATTTGGTATAGCTTGTCAAAGTACAGGAAACTCGCCCGTCTTCTCTCGCCCAAAGACAGGCACATTTCTCTGGGGCTGAGCCCCTACAAACCTTCGTCCACTCCCAGATTCACAACCACTCGCTGCGGTACATAAACAATGAGGGCCAGGGTTTTGCTTAGCCACCCTAGGGGGGGGGGGGGGGGGTTAATTCAGGGACCCACCCACCCAGAATTTTGGCATACCCACAGACCGACAAATGTCCCACCCCACCCCCCCGGGGGGGGGGGGGGGCTGACACCCACCCACCCACCCACCCACCCACGTACCCAACTGAGACATGCAATACAGAAGACCAAGTTTTTCACAGAGGTGAACAAGACACAGGAACTGTGGGGTTCTAGCGTTGCCCCCTTCGCATCCAGCACAAACGACAAAGCATCCTAGCCCCTTTATGGGCGTGGGGCATGCACACGTGATATGCAATGACATGTAAACACACCATGAATAAACTTGTTACACGGAACCTGCAACAGAAGAAAGAAAGAAGTGGCACTGGCTCGATAGACCCAAGGGCCCCCACAAAGTCCCACCCCACCCTGGGGGGGGGGGGGGTTGGACACCCACCCACCCTGAAATTCTGCCAGACCCACCCACCCCCCCCCCCCGGGGTAGGGTAGGACGGACACTAGGCAAAACCCTGATGAGGGCCCACTGCAATCCAACCATTTTGTACGCCAAGCAATTACTTCACCCAGAGAAAACTGGCTCCAAGTAGCCTTTGTAGATGCAACTATACCGCTTGGAGGCAGGTGTCACAGGTTTGGCCCTGTAGCTACACTGCAGCAAGGGGAAGAAGTCCACGTCGAGATCAACACAGGATAGTACACAGGCTTTTTAGTGTCCGACTAGGAACAGCCCAGAGCAGCTAGGATTTGCTTCCTTGTCGATTCCACATTTTCTAAAAGACAAACGGCACAATTTCTCCCTTCACCAGCCACCGCAGCACCTCCCCTCACCTCTGCCCTTACGCGGCCACCAGTTGCTAGCCCCCACTCTTTTGTCTATCCCGCCACCCCTCCCCCCCTACCCCTTCCTCTACTCTTCTCAGCCTGTGGAATCCAATCCTTACGGCCTCTTCTACTATCCAAGGCCATGACCAACCTTGCAGGTATCCTCTCTCTCTGAGTGGGGTTGCGACGGTGTACAGACAGCATGGCAAGATGCGGCATCGCAAGCATGGCTATGGGTGTATCTAGGTGGCAATTGGGACAATCCTCTGTCCTGCTCCGCCGCGATTCTCTACTGGCCGGACGGGACCATGCTCGCGCTTGCCATCCCATGCCCCTTCCCCAGTAGCAAAGACACTGAGTTATGGGCATTTGTGCAGTGCACCGGTACCTTCAGTCCACGGGTTTTGAAGATTCAGTATTTTACTTTATTGACAACTCGCAGCTAACAGGTTGCATAGAGCACCGCCTCGCAAATTCACCTACCCCGCCTACTAGCACTAGTACACAAGGCACATGGCAGGCGGTTGTCAATGACCTTCTGACTGAAGTCCGCTTTAACGTGGGAGCCAGATTGCTCAAATTGCACGTGGGATTTCGGCAATGAACTTGCTGACACCTTCGCGAAATACACAGCCCACGCATGCCGAGTGCGCCATTACCACCTACAAGTGCGCCATTACCACCTACAATGGCGCCATTACCACCTACAAGTGCGCCATTACCACCTACAAGTGCGCCATTACCACCTACAAGTGCGCCATTACCACCTACAAGTGCGCCATTACCACCTACAATGGCGCCATTACCACCTACAAGTGCGCCATTACCACCTACAAGTGCGCCATTACCACCTACGAGTGCGCCATTACCACCTACAAGTGCGCCATTACCACCTACAGCCGCCGCAGCCAGGCACCGTCACCTTCGGGGGGTTCCCTAGCATCCACAAATTTGGGGGCTCCGCTCGCAAACGGCTGTACCCCCGACACGCACACACAGGCATCGCCCAACCTGTCAGCTTTGACAGGGCCAAGCACTACTCCTGGTTCAGCTCGTATGACAAATGGTCCCTAGGAGTCAAGGGTATGGCAGGGTCCCGTCCCTTCCGGGACCTGTCTGACAGACAATGCCCGGAGTGCCTGAAACAGCACCCCTTGACATTGCGTCTTCGGTGGCATTCTGTGACGAATTGCCTTCCTTCCGTGAGCGCATGGCGTACGCATGGGGGCCTGTACTTGGACCAGTGGCAATTCGATGGCTGGAAGAGCCACGCACCAAAGGCGTGACTTCGAAACTTCGCTCTCACACTGGCGAGCATCACAGCACACTCAGAGCATCACATTGTGTGATGCTCTGAAGCCACGCAGGTCTGCTTTAACCTCCATTGTTAAATCGAGTGCTGTCGGAAATGCATTGTACGACGCGTCGGGGCGTCGTACAAGGCGTCGGGGCCCGACGCGTCGGGAGCGTACGACGCGTCGTACAGTGTCGTACAAGGCGTCGGGGCCCGACGCGTCGGGGATGTACGACGCGTCGTACAGTGTCGTACAAGGTGTCGTACAGCACCAACACCGTACGACACAGTACGACATAGTACGACCGCCCTCCCCCTCTAGGCGGGTAAACGATGGCAGCGGACCGTCTTGGGGGAAGGGGGCCTTCGGCCCCCTTCCCAAATATTGGCACTTCGCGTCTACAACATGCCGACAGTGTCTACAATTAGCAGGCCGCGTCTACCTGTGGTGCACAGTGTCTACAGACCCCAGACCGCCCTCCCCCTGTGCAGAGTGTTGCTTAATAGAAGGGGGGGGGCAGAGTGTTGCTTAAGAGAGGGGGGGGGGGGGCAGAGTGTTGCTTAAGAGAGGGGGGGGGGCAGAGTGTTGCTTAAGACACTGTACGACGCGTCGTACAGTGTCGTACAAGGCGTCGGGGCCCGACGCGTCGGGGATGTACGACGCGTCGTACAGTGTCGTACAAGGTGTCGGGGCCCGACGCGTCGGGGATGTACGACGCGTCGGGAGGTGTCGGGGCCCGACGCGTCGTAAAATCCCTATTTCGACAGTAGTGGTTAAATCGGCGTGCTCCGACCGATGCAAACACCCACTGCCAGACCCACTCCCTCCCCCACTCAGCACCAACACCTTCTTCGAGTCTGAAGGTCCTTACAGCACCTCTGATCACCCTCCTTCCTCTCGCACTCCTGTCTATGACCCCCCCCCTCCACTTCCACCACAGGTCCAGACTAAGTCTCAGCCGAGTTCTAAACGTAAGCGACAGCCTGATCCCCTTGCCCCCCCCCCCCCCCCCCGGCCCAGCGACCCCACAGGACAAAGGAAACCCTGCGTCAGTGGTCCATGTGGGATTTTGAAAAGGTCTTGCGCAAGTGAAAAACTAAGACAGTTGGTTTCTGCTCCTTAGTTGAAGCATTGTTTGGATGTATGCTTTGTGCCTCCTGCCTCGTTTTGACACAGTCAGAGCTCACCTTGGCAATCTTTTCTGCAAATTACGACAATTGTGACCTTTCATCGGCTTGTGCTTTGCAAACTCTACTGCTTGTAAATGTGGTTATCCTTTTCAGGTTTCAATGGTGATGCATTGCATGCACACAAAAGCACACAGGAGCAAACACACAAAAAAAAAGCGCAGCTGCAACATTTGAAAGAATAACGGTAGACATTGATGGCCCAAGGCCTGCTTCAAAAAAGTTCAACACTATGTGCTTCATGTGGCAGTGGATGAAGCTGACAATTGGATTGCAAAATGTGCACAATACTGCAAAATGGCGGCCCCTGGCCGGCTAGAAAGAGTTTGCGCATTGTAATAACATACAAAGTGGGCCAGATGTGGCCCAGATCAGGGCACAGCTGTCGAAAAAAATGAATAAAGACAGGTTGAAACTGGTGGCCCGAGGCGTGCTTGAAAAAAATTCAACAAGGCAGCACCGAGTTAAATGGGCAGGGTAAAGAGCAGCAAGTGAGCTGCACATTGCAGAGTCCCAGCGGCTAGAAGAGTGGGGTCTGAGGATTGCTTGGTGGTTGGGGACTCACGGCAGAGGGGTCCAGGTATGTAATTTGGCTCAAAACGTGCATGATGAAGCCATCTTATGGCTCTGCGCCCCGCAACTGGTGCCATTTTTTTTATACATCAGGCCTGTGCCGAGTAGCAGGAAGGCGCTCAGGCTGACTGCCTGGTCTCTACAGCAGTGCTGCAGGGCATCGTGTAGCCATGCGATGAACAATTGTGTGCCCCGTGGGATGAACCTGGACCTGTGCCTGCAGGTTACTCTGGTGCATGGTAATGCACTGGGTACTGCCGCGCCCAACCAATCCAAGATCAATCTGTTGCATACACAGTCGAGAAAACTAGATGTCACAGTTGTAGTGGTAATGTTACATCAGATCTAGCGTAAAAGACTTCGCAAATTCAGGCAGTGTGGCTACCCGGAATCTCATACAGAGGTGTGGCGCGCATGCACGTGTGCAGTGTGTTTCGCCTGCGTGTACAACCAGAGGGTGGTGCTGCGGGCAGCCTCGTAGTGTTTGTGGTGCCTGGCAACGGGTGCTAGTTTGCTGGCACTGGACAGTGAATGCAGTGTGAGTTCTGCATGCGTGCGTACACATGAAATGGCCGGCTGGCGGCTCAGATGATCAAACTGTGTACAGAAGAGAAGATGATGCCCAAACCCAAACACACCATGAGTTGTACATATGGCGGCCGTCCTTTGAGGAACAATGAGGCGTGATTCAGCACTGTGTTGGGCAGCCGGGCTGCCATGCATAAAAAAAAAAAAAGAAGATGCCCACTGCGCATATTGACTGACCAGAAAATGCCTGATAGCAACTGAATTGAGCCACCGAATTGAACATATTGAAATAGTGTACCCCCCCCCCCCTTGCGGTAGCACGGCCGCGGTCCCAGAAACCCACGCAAAATAGCGGTTCAACGCCCACCTGGTGCTTAGACAAGACTGTGCTTGCGTGTGGCACACACGACGGCAAACACACATGACTGCCCACATCCAGGAGAGCCCTCAGATGCAGATGGTGATAGGCTGTGGAAGAGGAATATCAGGAATGGCTAAGAATCACATCAAAACAAACATCGTCGGGTGGCAATTTGCGGTGAAATGTTTTTTTAAACCCCATGTTACATCTGGGACCACAAAAACAGTGGTCCCAAAAAATTCTGAAAACAGCAGTTCAACGCCCACCCCGTGCCTAGACAAGGCCGTGCTTGCGCAAGGGGGGGGGGGGGGGGTATGAGTGTGCAACACTGTGTTGTGTTGGAACGAGGGTGCAGGTCTGCAGGTGTTATTCTGGGGTTTCAGAGGAAGGGGTGCACCACCGCACAGCTCACTCCTTCCCGGTGCCCTGTGTTTTCACTGTTTGCTTGAGTGCCAGTAGCCACCAGCAAACCCCACCCCTGGGCAGCTGCACCGAAAGTCGGTCCAAGCCTAAAGTTTAGCAATAAATTCTGGTTTTACCTCTGCAGAAACGGTACAGGACTGTGTGTTTGTGGTCTGTGTACCAGTTTCGAGCTGGAGTAGACAGAAACGGCTGGACGCAGCCCCTGCCCCATCCCACCAGATCATAGCCCACTCAAGCCCGACTGCCGGTTTCAGATGACAGTTCAGGGCTTGAACACCTCAACCCCTGGGCCAGCCCTTGGGTGTGCCCCCCCCCCCCCCCCCCCCCACCACCAAATCTCCTCTTCCGGGGAGCGACGGAATGTGAGGCCCCCAGCGTGGGAATAGACGCCAGGGGGGGAGTGATGCTGCAACGGGGGGGACAGGCAGCCCATTCTCACCCACAAAGCAGGATATTGCGCACGTGTGTCTGGGTACCCCCCCCAGCCATGTATTAGAGGGGGGGGGGGGGGGGGGTTGGGTCAACGCCTCCCCCGGACGACCAGGCCCACGCGCAGCGCAACCGTCCCTGCGCAACTCGACCGGGTTGGGCGCTCCCGGCTGTCGCAGTCTCAAGGCGTGCCGGACTGCGGACAGTCCCCGAACCCCCGCGGTGGCACACACAGGAGGGAGATACCGCCGTCCTGGTATGTGTGGCATGCGCGCTGCTGGGGTGCCTTTGGGTCTGGGGGGGGGGGGGGGGGGGACCTGCGTGTGGGGCGGTCTGTCGCCTGGTGCTCCAGGCGCCGGCAGGGAGGCAGTGGGTGCCTGACGCTAAGCCCGCCGTGGGAGTAGTCGGCCTGGACACGCCTCCTCCAGGTCAACTGACATGCCGCTGGTCACCCCACGACTGCCTGGGGCACGGGGGCGGCTAAGCCTTGCACTCGACTGGGGGCCGCCCGTGCTCCTTGATTGCATTGGCACAGGTGGTGCTGCTCAGGGCTGAGTGGCATCCCACGGTGGATTGGCTGCACAGTTAGAGGGGCCCCGGGGCATGCTAAGCGCTGCCCTGCCCCCGGGCCTGCCCGGGTTGTTCACCCGAGTGGCGGTGCTACTGTCCATGTAAGCGGGGGGGGCCAGAGGGCATACCACCCGAGTGACCGCTCCCATAGTAAAGGGGGGGGGGTTGGCTGAGACCCCCCTCCTCCCAGGGTCCCTCTATGGTCTCCGCCGAAGGCGGGCCGAAAATTCTGAAGCGTAAATCCTCTTGGCGCCAAAGGGGCCAAAGCAAAATTTTTGGCTGTCAGCCTCAAACATTGGAATGGGAGGAGGGAGGGGGGCGTCCAGGGGGGGGGGGGGGGGGCTGCTCCTACGGTGTACGGCCGTTCTAATACATCACTCCCCCCCCCAGCTTTGCATGGTCATTGCTTGGGTCCCGTCAGTGGTGTTGCCCTCGACGCTCTCTGTGACCGGAAGATCCATTGCTCCAGAAGACCTGTGGCTTAGGGGGGAATGTTTGCCCGGCGCGTGCCCGGCGCGCTACCTTTGTATTGAGTATCCCGGCTCTAGCCCCACATTTATCCTCACCCAGGGAAGTACCCCAAGTAGACCGCAGCGGACACCCTGAAGTTGTATCACCGCACACCGGGACCGGGGAGTCCGTTTCACACATGTGAGACCCAGCACAGTTACAAAAGAACACATCATTGCCTACCACACCCACATTATATGACAGAGCTGCCACAGCAGGTTAACCAAAATTGGCCCGGTTGTTTGGTGAGGGGGGACAAAACCAGGCAGGAGTGGGGAACGGTCGAAGCACAGATGCCCGGCGCACCAACACTCCCCCTCGAGGTCGTGGGCAGTCCGGGAATCCGATGCATGGCATTGCGGCACGGAGCTGCCATGCCGAGGCACAAACGACAGGAGTGTGCCAGATCTGGTCATCGCACGCGCAGGGAAATCAGGTGCCAGCCTGCCTTTCCCACCGCCAGGGGGGAGTTGGGGCACGGATGAGGGGCGGGGCAGTGCCGTGTGGGTGCGCGTTGAGCCCAAAGGGGACCTTGCGGCTTACCCCTGCGGCAATGCGGCGTGGGGGCCTCTCTCTGGATGGGGGCGTATCAGTATCGTCTGCTGGGGCTCTCAGGAAGGATCACCTTCGTGGAGAGGGGGCGGGTGGGAAATTGCGAGTGGAATAGGGGCGTGAGGCTGAGCATACACGTGTGCAATGGGGAGCACAGCCCTGAACAAACCCGCAACTGGTGGTTTGATATCACAAGAAAGCCCCGGGCTGAACTCAAATTGGTACCGGAGGGGGGGGGGGGGGGGTGTTGCCTTGGGCGGGGGCGGGGGGGGGGGGGGGATATTCCGTTCGGGGGGAAATATGAATCTACAAATTCTGGTGCGACAAAATCTGTGCCACCTCTTAAAAAATGAGCGAACAAATTATGTTTGGTTCCCAATAATTGCTCATGAGAAACATTGGGCTCTTGCAATGCCCAACGGATACCGGCACAAATCCTTAAAAATACCGAACAAATTGCGTACAAAACTTTCGTACAGCATTTGAATCACAGAAATTCCAGCCCGCATAACCCCCTCCCCAGGTACGTTGCCAAAAACACGGACATCCACTCAAACCGACACAGAGCAAGTTCGTGCGGTGCACATGCGTCACACATGCCGTTGCCCGGCACGTGCTTTCGCCCTTCGGAACTGAGTGGGTGTCGCTCTCCGATGCGGTCGGCCGTGGGTATCGTGATCCGTCACCGATTCACCGCCGGGCCATCCCCCGGGGCTGCCTCGGGTGTGACATGATTGCCCGTTCCAAGACTGAGACTGGCACGACGCGGACCATTGCCGTCGTCGTGCTTCAGGCGATCAAACGGAACGTTCCACCGCCGCGGGCACTTGCGGCGTCGGCCACACGCGGAATCGCGATGCGAACTGCAGAGGCGATCCGAAAAGTGGGGGAAGGTCCTCGAGTGCTGCGTGTCCGCCGGCGGTTCGGTCCTCGACAAGACGGGCGCCGCGATGTGCCGAGGCCTGGTCGCGCGTGCGTGCGACGGACCAACGACACCGCCCCGGGACCCCAATGGTCCCGTGCGCACGGAACAACGTCGGGGACCACGCGACCTCCGTTGTGACCTTCGCGGAAGCGGAGGTGCCCCGAGACTCCCCAAACCCGATGCGACCTGCCGCACAGGCCACTGACCGTCTCTGTCAGTCGTCCGCACAGCCCGCGGGGCTTTCAAGCCCCGGCTCCCCCAAAAATAAAGGAGGCGAGGCCGACCCAAGAAGGCAAAGCCGCGGGCCACCCCCCCCCACCCAGGGGTGTCCTTAACGGGAAAAAAAAAAAGTGTTCCGGTACCAGTTTTCCCAAAAAAGCCCGCGGGCACTCCATGTGCTCAACCATGGTTGGTGGCAGTTGGCGGTTGGCGGTTGGCGGCGGTTGGCGGTTGGCAGTTGGCAACTGGCGGTTGGTGGCGGTTGGTGGTGGTTGGCGGCGGTTGGTGGCTGGCGGTTGGTGGTTGGAGGCGGTTGGCAGTGGTTGGCAGTTGGCGGTTGGTCGCCGCTGGCGGTTGGCAGCGGTTGGTGGCTGGCGGTTGGTGGCGGTTGGTGGTTGGCGGTTGGTGGTCCCTTGGGGCGGTCCTTAAGGGCGGTCCTGAGCAAAAAAAAAAAAAAATCTCGTCCCTTAAGGACCCCCCTGCTCCCCCCTTCACCCTCCCGCTACCCGTCGAGCGCATCCGCCACGAAGAAGCGGGCGAACACGGGCTTGTGGTCGCTGTCGTCGATCTCCCGCATCGACTGGTACCCGCGGCACGCCACCTTCGCCGCCATTTGGCGCGCCGCCGCGGCCTCGTACCACAGGATGCGGTCCGTGTACGCCGGGCGGCGCTTGGCGCTGTAGGAGTCCCCCTTGAACTTGTACGTCGGGGTCCACTGGATGTCGGCCTCCTGGTGGGGGGGCGCACGCGGCGGGCGGGCAAGGGCGAGGGCAGTGTGGCAGATGTGTGGGAGCGGTGTTGGTGGTGGTGACGAGTGTTGTGGGGATTGTGCGGCAGCGAGGGGATGGGGGTGATGGGCAGCGGGGCCATGGGCGACGAGATCACCGAAACAAGGAAGGAAGCCGGTGGTCTCTGGACTGTCTGCCAGTCGAGGGGGGTCGACGGTTAACCGACGGCAGTTGGCGGTTAACCGACGGCATTTGGCGGTTAATTGACGGCGGTTGGCGGTTAATTGACGGCGGTTGGCGGTTAACCGACGGCGGTTGGCGGTTAACCGACGGCATTTGGCGATTAATTGACGGCGGTTGGCGGTTAATTGACGGCGGTTGGCGGTTAACCGAAGGCATTTCGCGATTAATTGACGGCGGTTAGCGGTTAACCGACGGCGGTTGGCGGTTAACCGACGGCAATTGCCGGGGAACCAAATTGAATTGACGGGTGGCCCAGGCCAGTTGCCATTTAGTCCAGCGATGAGGTGCGAGAGGTGATTGGCAGTTGGCGATTGGTGGCGGTTGTCGGTGGGCGGTTGGTGGCGGTTTGCGGTTTGCGGTTGGTAATCCTTGGGGGCTGTCCTTAACAAAAAAAACGGGTTAAGGACAGCCCTGTGTTCACTGAGCTGCTGCTCGCCCTGCACCTGCATTGCATTGTCGTGCGGATCTGTGTGTGGATTGTATGGAAGATCCAACACAACATTGAAGCCGGGTGCAGAGATGGAAGTTGTGGCGGTCTGCAATGCGGTGCACTTGTACTGGAATTTGTTGGGGGCTGTTTGGGATTGGGATGGGCGGGTGGAGGGGCAGCGCGGGAGTTGCGCAGGACTCATGGAGGGTTTGCGTGCGAGTTGCGCAGGTGCTGGGGAGGAGTTAGGCTGCAGTTGCGGAAGAAATGCGGAGGTGTCGCAGTGGAGTATGGGAGTGGCGTAGGGCTGCGCGATTCTTTGTGGAGTTGCAGGAGCTACCGATCTGTCGTGTAGGCGCCGTGCATGAGCTGTTGGGCAAGCGGATCCTAGTACCCCCCCCCCCTTGTTGTTCCCCAACCCCGGGGAAGACGGTCCCCCACCCCCCCCTGGGGAAGGACAAGGGGTGGGAAGGACAAGGGGGGGGGGGGGTACTAGCAACCGTGAAGCAACGGTGTGTCCATCACAGCCACAGCCCCATCCCAAAAAAGTATGTGTGTCTTTGGCATGGCACGCAGGGCTTTGCTTGAAGGGGAGGGGGCCATCGGGGCAGTCCCAGAGCGGTTGCAGAGCGGTTGTAGACCGGTCGCAGGGGATGTGAAAGCGGTTGGGGGCTGGGCGGTTTCTGGCGGTTGGAAATGCGGTTGGGGCTGGTGTTGGGGTATGGGAATGCCTTTGGGGTAGAGTCAGGGCAGTGCCCCCCCCCCTGTGTGACATTCCGTCTGGTTGTTGCTCCTTTACGGGGCCCTGGACGGTCACCCGTTCTTCCCTTCGCATGTTGCGTCGGGTCGCTACTTTCTGTCGGCCGCTGCGGCCGGTGCTCTTGCTGGTGTCGTTTCCGCGTTCGCGGAGCCCAGTAGTTGGTGTGTTGGGACTGTGCTGAATGTGGCATGGTGTGCCGTTTGCGTGTCAGCGGCGCCCAATAGTTGGCATATTGAGGATGTGCTGGTTGTTGCCGGGGTCGTTTGACTGTGTTTGCTGTCCACACACCTCTGTCCACAGGCCGTCCATCGCCTGCCTCGCTGTGTTTCTGTGCGGCCCAGGTGCCCTGTTCCTCCACGCGCTGTCCGGGCCGTCCACCATATGTTCTTTTCCCCCTCACGGTTGGTCTGCCCCTGATGGGCTCCCACTCCTGTTGCGCAAACAGCCCATCTGGGCTGCGGGAGACACCCCCCACCTGATGCCGGTTGAGCAGGGGTTGCCCTGGCACCCGGTAGCGACGGGGTTGGCTGGCCAGGCCATCCCCTTTATTGTCGCTGCCTCCCATGCGCACGCTCTGCCATCCGCTCCATTCTGGTTCTCTGTTCCCGCTGTTCCAGTTGCCTCTCCCGCCTTGCTGTGCCCCTCCTCCTTGTCTGCTGTGCCCGCCCTTGTCCCTCCTGGTGTGGCCCCCGCGTTCTGTGTGTCTGTGTTGCTCCTCCCCCTGTCTGGTGGCGCTCCTGGGTGCCCATGTCGCGCACCCCCTCCTGTCCCACCCGCCTGCCCCCCCATACGAGGATTTCACATCTCCACACAACGTGGACTGCCCCGTGCCCGGTTGGCTGTTCACGGCCCTGTTGCCACCCCCGTGGCGGGCACCTCCCGGAGCGCGGGGCGCAGCCCCCGCCCTTGTGGAGTACGTGGGCACCTTGTAGAGGGAGGGGGGGTGTTTGCTGATGGCTCGCTCGGCGTGCGCTGCATTTGGTGGTTGCTGCAGTGCTCGCACCTCATGGTTCCCTTGTGTCTTGTTGTGTGTCCTGTTGGGGCTCGTCTCCCTGCCGTGTGTAGTGCGGCCTTGTGCCCAGCTGTTTTGCTGCTTGCGTTCCTCCCAGTTTCGGGCTCTTTCTTTTTCTGCTGGCCTGCTCACTGCTTCTGGTCTCCGGCGCCAGGGGGGTAGCATGTCGCTCCCCGCATCCCATTGTGGCTGTTGGGTTGTCCCACTCGCAGTTGGGTGGTGCAAGGGGCACCAGGCACTTTTGCACATGTCTCCAAATCTACAAACTGACCTGTCACTGGTGTTTGTTGGGGTTGTTCTGGGGTGAATGTGTTGCGTTGTTGCTCTTTTGCTTTCTGGGCTGCTGAGGGGCTCCCCGTTTGAGGACTTCACTCCGGGCTGTCCACGCCTCGGAGCTAGGGACTCGTGTGAGTCCACCCCCTGGTTGGTCGTGTGCAGTGACCACCAATGGTTTGGACGTTGTGTCTCATAAGCGTGCCCAAGGCCCCTGCACTAGGCCTTGGTGACAGAACTTAGCTACTCGCGGGCAGTACATGTTTTAGGTCGCTGCCCAATGGACAACCGCGTAGCCGGCTGCCAACCCCCCGCAGGGGCGACCCCCTTACTTAGGTTTGGGTTGCCTTCCCCTCCCGGTGTGGTCGGGATGGTGATGGCTCCCGGGAGTGCATCAGGGAAGCATCCCTTCTATGTTGTGTGTAAGTGTGGCCTTGGTTGTTGCGTGTGTGGTGGGCGCCGTGTTGGCCTTCAAGCGATTCCCTGATGGCACGGTATGAGGAGCGCGCAAGGCACGCCGTGGGCCCCCTCGGTCACACGAATGCTCTTGACAAATGCGACATTCACTCGATGACTCCTAACAGGCCCCCCCACAAATCAGAACAACACAATGTTCTGCAAGATCATGACCAATACCCCAACACCGGCCGTTGGGGGGGGGGGGGGGCTTCTTTTGAGCAGGGGGGCAGGGGGTTTTGGATCCAAAACTTGGTGTACCAACAATGGCCTGACCACATTTTCCCTCTTGTAAATTTCGTTCTTTCCCACGATGGTCACTTTGGTCTGGGGAGGGGGGGAGGGGGTTTTGGGGGAGGCCCCCCCCCCCTTGGGTTTTAATTATTCTAAAGAAGCCCTGGAGGGCGCGGGAGGGGGAGGGGGGGTTGCAGTTGCCCGGTGCAGCACCTTGAACATCCCGAACGCTTTGCCGTTCGCAATCTGCTGCTTGAGCTGGTCGCCGACCAGCATGCCCTCGCAGTCCATACTGCTCAGCATCTCCTGCACAGCATGACACGCACGTGCACGGGCACGCGGACCACGCACTCCAGCAGACGCACATCTGACCCAGCACAGGCATCGGCAAGCAGCGTAAGACACGTGGCAGCACCCACAACGTCCACCGGATCCACCATTTCCAGTGCAGTGTTCGCAATCAGTTGTCCATCCTTCCATCCGCACACACACACACACACAATTTGCGATGCACAGCACAAAGCGTTGTTGGCTGAGTCAAAAATCCTCGTCAGTTTGGTCATCACACAAGACAAACAGAGCATATCCGACGCCAATAGACGCCTTTCTGCAGGTGCGTGAAGAAGGAGATGTTCGGCTGCAGCCTGCCTCAGCGTCAGCTGTGGTATCAGCAAAAACACACACATCCCTTCAGGTGCCCCAGCCCTCGGGGGGGGGGGGGGAGAAATCAATATGGCTACATCACCCCTGCCTTCTCAGGGTCCCCATCGTGGGGAGAACCCCCCCCCTCCTCCTCTAGAGCCCCCGACCAACACCAAATGGTGGCAATAGGGAATAGCCAACTTCTTTTTGGCCTGTATTGAAAGGGTCTGAAACCTGGTTTCGCCAAATGTGTCCATACCCAAAATGCACCAATTTGAATGGTGAGTTGAAACCTCTCATTTTCCCCCACCCCCTTGGCCGAGGGTTATGCCCCCATGTGGCGTTGGGGATTGTTGTTGTTGGAGGGGGAGGGTTGGGGTCCGTCCCGACACGTGGACCCCCCCCCCCAATGGACAACATGTTCAACATAAATCGCACTGTGTTTCATAACATGGCAGCGTGTGGGGGTGGGGGGGGGGGGGGGGGAGGGGGTTGGCACAAGGCCTCGGTATCTGATTGTTTGCCTTTGGCGGCGCCTATTGGCCTCTCGCCACTGCTCATCGTGTGGGGGGGTGGGGGTGCCAGGAAGGCAAAATAATCGTGTGTGTGCAGGGGAGAGGGGCAGTGGAGCCCCATGGCAAGAGCATCGCCCCCCCTTCCCTCAAGCCCCTCAAGCTCAAGTGAAGGGCTCCCAGAATCCAATGGGGACCGACCCGTTGGGGCCCGGAGGTCATCTGCACCCCCAAATTGGAAGAAATTGAAAATTGCATTTCTGGAGTCAGCACGTTGCGGGGCAACTCACCATTGGTCTTGTTTTCAGCGCAAAACAAAAAAATTGACTATCGATGTCCCCCCGGAGGAAATCGCTGGGGCCTTCAGCCGGGGACTCCGTGCAACGCTTCATTCGCTTGACCTTCTTCCTCCATCTCTCCTCGTGCCGGATGAGCCCTGTGCGATCTCCATCTCTTGTCTTCAACCTTGTGCTGTGTCCATGGGCCTGTTTTGCTGGGGGCAGAGGGGGTGAGCGACAGGAGGGGGGGGGGGGGCTGCAGGAACCACCAGGACGGGCGTTATGCAGTGGGGGGGGGGGGGGGCGGATTTGGCACAAGGCCTCGGTATCTGATTGTTTGCCTTTGGCGGCGCCCATTGGCCTCTCACCACTGCACATCCAGACCCTCTGTGGGCCCGAACGTGTTTTGGTTGTGTCACCGGAGCCCCCGGATGACTTGTCCTGTTTGACTACTCCGGGGCTCGGCCGTCCCGGAGACGGGGCTGTTGCCCGTGCCGTTGACCAGGGGCATCCAGATGCACACTCCGGGGGGGGGGGGGGGGGGTTGCCGACTCCAGCACTGACTTGTGTGTGTCTGCGGGATCATTGTCCTGACAGGGGCTTCTCACAACTACAATGGGGGAGGGGGGGACCTGGGAAAGGGGCTCCATGGATATGGCTGCGGACAGCCTACGCCGCCCCTGGGGCCCCGGGGCTAGAGGCGAGGACTGCGAGAGGGCGGGAGCGGCGTGGGGAGGACTGGCTTCTGTAGACACGTGTACACAGCCCCCCTGCGGCTGGTGGCTGGGGGGGCGTGCGGGGGGAGGGGGCTGAGGGGTGGAGCAGGGGCCGTCAGGGGCCCTATCCATGGAGCCCCCCTTCCCAAGTCCCCCCCTCCCCCCGGGGGTGGTGGTGAGCAGCCCCTGTCAGGACAATGATCCTGCGGCTGGTGGCGGGGGGGGGCGTGCGGGGGGAGAGGGGGGGGGGGGGGCAGCGCGCCACCTCCGCTGGTACCAACGGGAAGCGGAGTGGGGCAGCAACCCTCCGCAACGCTACGGGACTCTCCACAACACCGCCTGTCCTCAGCCGTTCGGCACCGTCAACATGTCCAAAATTGCACCGTCTTCAGAACACGGGGGCGGGGGGGGGGGGGTAACAGCGAAGTAAGTGTGTTGGGGGGGGGGGGGGGCTCTGCCTTTTGTTTTGGGGGGGGGGGATCGCAGGTCTGGAGACGGCCAGGGCCGCAGTGGGAAGGGTCCGGGACAACAGCGATCGCAGGGGAGGTCGGGTTTGCAATGCAAAATGGGGGGCATAGGCCCCTGGGGTCCGGGGGGCAGTGCACCGATCGGGCAGCACGGCGTGACCGAGGCGATGGGCACGCCTCGCTCCAAGGGCCTCCATGCAACCGGCCCTCCTACACCCCCCCGGCAGGAGAGAGTGACGTGACACGGAGGGGGGGGGGGGGGGGGGCGGTCCTGAAGATAAAAAAAAAACCGCCGGCCTCGGGTACACTCGAACCTCCGCAGAGCGCCGGCTGGCGAGTGACTGCGGCTGGTCATCGGCCAACCGCTGTCCACGCGCCAACCGCCGTCCGCTGAGTGTCAACCGCCGTCGGTTACGCGCCAACCGCCGTCGGTTTAGTGTCCACCGACGGCGGTTGACTGAACCCTGCCACTGATGACCTCCGGGCCGTCCTTCGTGGGGGAAAAGGGAAATATCCCGTTCCCAAAGGACAGCCCTGCAGCCCAAACGAGGGTCACAGCGCTGGCAGGAGCGGGTGGGCGACCTCAAGGGTAGTCCGGTCCAAGTCCAAGCGGTAGTTCAAGTCCCCGAACCAGAACACGTAGTCGTGGATCATGATTGTGGAGGGCGGTGTGCGGAACAGGGAGCCCTCCTGAATGTCTTTGTAGTTGCGGTTCCGCTGATTGACCTGCAGTGCAGTGCCAGGCCCTGGCCGTCCAGGAGAAGGTTGACGGGGACGCTCTCTGCTTCGTGGTCATGGGACCTTCTCTACTTCAAACGTTGGCGTTTCGCGGTTGGTAGTTGGCGGTTGGCGGTTGGCGCCGGTTGGTGGTTGGTGGCGGTTGGCGGTTGGTGGGGGTTGGTGGTTGGTGGGGGTTGGCGGTTGGTGGGGGTTGGCAGTTGGCGGTTGGCGGTTGGTGGCGGTTGGTGGCGGTTGGCAGTTGGCGATTGGTGGTCCTTGGGGCCTGTCGTTAAGGGCTGTCCTTCACAAAAAGAAAAAAATCTGGCTTCTCAAGGACAGCCCTGGGTAACTGACGGCGGTTGCAGGGAGCCGCTTTTTATCGACCGAAAAAACTTGTCCACTAACAATCGTCCGGTGTGGCGCCGAGGAGTACCCGAAAGTCACGGGCACCACCCCACCGGTAGGCAGTCCAGTACTCGGGGATGCGGATACAATAAATCATCTGCCTTACGTGTGTGGCGGGGGGTTGGGCGCCAACGCTCCGGCGCGGTCGGCGGGCGTGCTCCGCAGCAATCTGCTCAACAGAGCCCCACAAAACACCGGACTTCGGGCCTCCCGCGACACACGCACGGTCCCATTGGTTCCAAGTCCGGATCACGGGTACGAGTTGGCAAACTCGCATCGCGGTCCGCCTCAAACCCGGTCCATGCCTCTCCGCTATGGTCCCCAACCTCCGCGACGTTCAGCGATCTTCTGTGATTCTCCGTGACTTTCCTTGACTTTCTGTCCATTGGTTTGAGGTTGTTGCGGTGACCTCTGTGACTGGCAGCGACGCCCGGCAACTTTCCGTGTGGTTGTGGCACTGCCAACCGACTGCCGACTGGCGTTGGGCGATCGCTCGGTCCCGCTGGTTTGCTGACGATGGCGACTGGTGTGGCTGAGCGCGCTCACAGCCCTGGACTTGTTTGAGTACAGGTCCGTTCTCCTCCGAGGGGCAGCTTGCGATTTGTTCAGCGTCACGGGGGTCGTGGGGGACTGACGTTGGTGGATCTTGATGCACAACGGTAGTTCTGCGATGCCCAGTCTCCTGGGCACGCAGCGCGGCTCTGTTGTGTCACCCACCCACCCACCCACCCACCCACACCCACACACACGAATGACTGGCCATTGACCCTGCGGACCTGTGCTGGTGCACCTGCTCAACACGGGTTTAGCCCAACCCAGGGAAGTATTAGAAGGGGGGGGGGGGGGCGGGGGGTTCAGCCGGGCCCTCCCTCCTCCTATGGTCCCCCTATGGTCCCCGCCGAAGGCGGGCCGAAAATTTTTGAAGCGTAAATCCTCTTGGCACCAAACATTGGAAGGGGAGGAGGAGGGAGGGGGGGAGGGGGTCCAGGGGGAGGGAAGTAGGGGGGCGTCAGGGGAGGTACCCCCCCTCCTCCTGCGGTGTACAGCCGTTGCAAAGAGGTGTCTAATTGTTGAAATGCCCGCGGGTTGCCAAATAGGACAACACTAAAAGAGTTGTTGCTCATTACAGCAGAAGAAAAGAGGATAATTTCCCTGACAGGGGCTTCTAACAACCACAATGATTCTTTCCCTCTTGCCCTTTCCTTCTCCTCCTTCTGCGCTCTGCACCGTTTTCGGCGAGCGCGGTCTGCCGTGTCGTGGTATCTCCCGTTGTTCGTCCCTTTCCCCATGCCCAGCTTCCTCTGGGCCCTCCCTATTCTTTCTGCCCTGGGGGGCATTGGGTGGCGGGGGAGCGTGTTGCTGTGGGGAGGGGGTAGCGGAGGGGGTGGGGGAGGGGGAGTGGGAGTGGGTTCGTCGCACCCCATTGGAAAGGGGGGAGCCCCCCCTCCAGGCCGCCCAGTCTATGCCCAGCCACTGTCTCCCTGACGGCAAGCGCCAGCTCCAATGGCATTTGTAACCGACAGTAACCGCCCCCAACCGCTTTGGCAACCTCCTCCAACCGCCTGCCTAACCGCCTCTGGGGCCGCCTGTGCCCCCGGCCCCCTCTAAGGCGCGCACGCAGGGCCAAACAGAGAGGGCGCGCGGCGGGCACACATGGGGGCAGACGGCCCCGCGCGGACCTTGTTGTGATGGGCCGCCAGGTGCGCGTTGATGAAGCAGTACCACTTGGTCCCCAGGCGGAAGCGGCACAGGACGCCCCCTTTGTTGCCGAAGATCCCGAACCAGCCCGTGGGATTGGACAGCACCTGCGGAGCCGGGGGGTGTGAATGCACATGACTTCAACGAGGAGTGGGCAAGGGGGACGACGCAAAACTGTGTGTGACACTCAGACATGCCCCTAGCGTCCGGCAGGGCAGATGACTTTAGCTAGGAATCGGCCCCGTACCATGTGTCACTCGGTAATATCTGCTCCTGTCGCACCCATAGCTCAGTAGGAACCAGCTGCGCCCTGTGTCGGACGCAGTAGGACCCAGCTCCATCTGATCACGCGTGACCTGGCGGACGCTAGCGTGGCATGCGGAGGCCCCGACCGGCCAGTGCAGTCATTGGGTGGGGGAGCACACCGACATAGCGCCATTTGGTGCGCGATGCAAAGGAAGGGCCAGTGGGCACTGGCAGAGGCAGTAGGGGGGGGGGGGGGGCAGAGGCGCGCGCGCAGAGGGGGAGCGAGGCATGAAAGCACGGAAGCGACGACGAGAGCGGGAGGGGGCTGCGGTGGGTGGCATGGGACGTCACATGCCGCGCGGCCACGGCGGGGCAGATCAGGGAGGAGGCATCGGCGGGAGCCTGGGTGGCGCGGCAGAGGCAAGGGCAGGCGAGGTTCGAGGAGGGCATGGAGGAGAGAAGGGAGCGGATGCGGGGGAGGGGTGGAAGGTGAGGTAGAGGGATAGACGTGGCGGCGGCGAGGCCTTGCGTGTGCAGGTGGCGCAGTGATGCGGTTGGGAGACACAAGATGGGCCCAGGACTGCAGGGCGCGGGAAAATTTCGCGTGGGCACAGTTTCGGCGGGGAAAATGCCGTGAGGGGAAAACTTCGGCACAGCTCCAATTTTGGTGCGGGGCCATCAGACACCGGAAACTTCAACACCCCCAACCCTCGGTTCCATGTGGACAATCAGTTGTGGGAAACTTTGGTAGACCCGAATTGTGAACAACACCAACTCATCAGAGAGGAGCAAGATGAACAGACGTGACGAACAGACTGACTGCTGACAACAGCGCAATATGGCGCCCGTGCCTGCACTTGGTCTACCAACCCTCTTGGAGGTGATGTTCCCCACAACATTGTCCCCGTGCGAAATTTTCCCTGCCACTGTCGTTGTGGCGTCGGGCACAACCATCGCGCTCTGCCACGGGGCATTGGACGGATCGGACACCAACCGCCGTGCAACCGACTCTCCGGCCGCCGTCGGTTACCCACCCGTTGCACTCTGAATGCAGTAGGGTGCACAATGAGAAGCGACCCAGCCCCGGTGCGGCCCGGACGTACCTGTACGGTATGCACAGCGTGCTCCAGGTGCCGGCGCACGCACAGGTACAGCCACACCCCCATCATCTGCTGACTGCAGACCTCCCACATGCCATGGGCCGTCGCCAACTGTGAGATGGTCGTGTGCCATTTCCCTGAAATATGTGGAGACTACGGAAGGGCTGTTGTGGCTGTGGCTGCGGCAGATGCAGGGGCAGGAGCTGGGGCAGGGGTAAAAGACAGACACACACACACATACGTTGCACCCCCCCGCCCTGTGCCCAGGAACCGGCAATGTTTGACCGCGGAACCAGGGGGCGGTTCTTGCACACGTTTTCCCCACAAAATTCGACCGCGGAACCAGAGATTGGTTCTTGCGCATGACCGTGGGCAGCCCCGTACCGCGGAAAAAAAATTTTCCGGCGCGTTGTGACTGACTGATAGGGTCCCCCCTGATGGGGGGACCCGTGGCAACACACATGAAATGATGTCCTGCACACCTGAATAGCTGTCCTACATCCACCAGAACCATGAAAAACCCAATACCGTCGTAAAAAAAGTGGTGCGAGAATTCAACCGCGGAACCAGGGGGCGGTTCTTGCGCAAGGCGGTTCCTAGACGGGGGGGGGGGGGGGGGAGAGCACCCAACACCACACGCCCTGGGGCCGAAGACGACAGGCAAGGCAGGTGCACTGGGTGTCTGGACTTCTCGTCAGGCCACACACAACAGAGTAAGAGCAGTCATGTAAGCTACGCGCCTTTCCGCAGGGAGCAGGCGCACAAAGTGTTTGTCAGGCAGAGTCAGTGGGGCGGTCCAGAGCGCGAAGCTACTGTCCACCCCTGAGGACAGGCAACAGTGGGCTCATGTCCTGCCCATTGCGCACAAAAGGAGGGGAAGCCAGGCTGTATACCACCAACTGCTAACGAATATCGCCGGTTCTATGGCATACAGTGAGACTAAGGGACAAGGACATTCAATAGGGAAGGGGAGGGGGGGGTTTGGCACAAGGCCTCGGTATCTGAGAGGGGGGGGGGGTTGCATTTGGCACGGACCCTGGACACATACACATACACATTCTTGTAGTATACCGTGCAGTACAATACAAACAGTGGGTGTACACTGGGAGTATTTGCCAGAGCAATCTTCAGGCCCAGCAGCGCAAACTGCAGCGCAGCCCAGGACCAGACACTTACACACGCAACACACACACAGGACACATTCAGCAACTGGTGCTCGGGGCTCACTACAACGTGGGGTCAACCAAGTTATCCCTCTCCATTATCAAGAACCTTGGTGTGACGTACACATACACACATACACACACACACACACACACACATACACACACACACACACATACACACACACACACATAGGAGGAGGAGGAGGAGATGCGGTCCCCCGGTAGGGCGCACCCGCGGCACATCCCCATGGTGCCCGCCGGCCCTCCTCGGTCTGGCCGGCGACCGAGAGGGGGGTTCTGTCCCAACCCGTCCGGCTAAGCATCATGGCGGCGGCTCTCCTCTTCGTCTCCTCCCCATTGTCCCCTGGCCCGCACAACGCGCATGCACTCCCGCCCTACACGTTGTTGGATCCCCCCAGGGGCACGGAATGGGGGGCGAGGCGGAGCGCCGGCTCCACTTCCGGCACGGTCCACCACCCCCCCAAGGGAAGGGGGACGCAGTCTCACGGGTGTGGGCCCCTAGCCCGCCAGGTACTACCGACTGGGCGGCGTTTGGCCGGCGGGTCTCGGGGGCTTGGTCCGTAGCCCGATCCCCCCCCCTCCCCCGGCGCACGGCACTTCTGGCGAAGGTGTCCGTGCGCGGAGCCATCCTCTACCTCCCTCCGGCCCCGGTGTCCATTTCGGGGTGGAAGGTGTGGTGTCTCGTCTAAACCCCCACGGGGCGTCCCTATCCCCCCGCGGCCCAGGCAGGACCGGAGGGACTCGGGTGTATCCGCCGCTGTGTGGGGGGTGGGTGGTGTGGTGCCTCCTCCAAACCCCCACGGGGCGTCCCTATCCCCCCGCGGCCCAGGCAGGACCGGAGGGACTCGGGTGTATCCGCCGCTATGTGGGGGGTGGGTGGTGTGGTGTCTCCTCAAAACCCCCACGGGGCGTCCCTATCCCCCCGCGGCCCAGGCAGGACCGGAGGGACTCGGGTGTATCCGCCGTTGTGTGGGGGTGGGTGGTGTGGTGCCTCCTATGTACCCTGGAACTGGAACTGGCACTAGAACTGTTCCATGCAAAAAAAAAAAAACTGGGAGGGGATGGTGCCCCTCCGCGGCACCAGCTCGGGGGGCCTCCCCTTAATTCAACACCGCATCTGACGCCCCCACGGGCCGCCGAAATTGGCGCCCCCCACGGACCGCAGACCGCGAGCCGGGGGGGCCTTTGGATGCCTCCGGGTTCGAGGAGGGGCTGGCGCCCCTCCGCAGCAAGAACTCGGGGGGCCTCCCCTTATTTCAAGGCAAACTGGGCGGGGAACGTCCCACCGAGAGTATCCGGGGGGGCCTCCCCTTACATCATGGTCTCCACATTCTCCTGGGGCTCGGGGGACCCAGACTGCCAAAGCTGGGGTAGGTGCCAGCGCCACGGCGCAGTGAGCACCGTAGCGGCAGGTGCTGGACCTTGCCCCGGCCGCGCCGCTGTCCCCCGTGAATTCCCCCATCCCCAGGCCCGGACGGGCGGTGGAGAGGCCCACAGGCCCCCAGTCATCGCACTCGGTCCCCACCCCATGATGCACCTGTGCAGAGACACGCGGTGTGATGGGATGGGGAGCAGAGAAAACAGAAGCGAGCCCTGGGGCGGGCTGGGTCACAGGGAGACCCGGAGCACCCTTGCATACCGCCACCCCCCCGGTGGAGCCCGCCCTGTGCCATCGTGGCTCCCCACGGTGGCCGGCGAGGGGTGAGGCGCGCGATCCCGTGACCCAGCCGCCGCGGCTGGGCTGGGTCACCCCCCAGATTGCGTGGTAGCCCAGGGGACCCCCCCCCTGGTTTCACCCCCACACCACGGTGAGGTCACGCGCCCCTGGGCGGCAGTGGGGGTCACATACACACATACACACACACACACACACACACATACACATACACATACACACTACGTGAAGGAGATCAAGAAACCCGAACCCACTGTCAATAGCAGGCAAGCAGGGCACATACACACACACATACACACACACACACATATACACATACGCCTACACATACACATACACACACGTACACATACACATACCATACACATGCACATGTACACACCAGGGTTTTGCTTAGCCACCCTAGGGGGGGGGGGGGTTAATTCAGGGACCCACCCACCCAGAATTTTGGCATACCCACAGACCGACAAATGTCCCACCCCACCCGGGGGGGGGGGGGGGGTCTGACACCCACCCACCCACCCACCCACCCACGTACCCAACTGAGACATGCAATACAGAAGACCAAGTTTTTCACAGAGGTGAACAACCATCATGTCAATCTAATTGTCAGCGTTGCCCCCTTCGCATCCAGCACAAACGACAAAGCATCCTAGCCCCTTTATGGGCGTGGGGCATGCACACGTGATGTGCAATGGCATGTAAACACACCATAAATAAACATGTTACACGGAACCTGCAACAGAAGAAAGAAAGAAGTGGCACTGGCTCGATAGACCCAAGGGCCCCCACAAAGTCCCACCCCACCCTGGGGGGGGGGGGGTTGGACACCCACCCACCCTGAAATTCTGCCAGACCCACCCACCCACCCCCCCCCGGGGTAGGGTAGGACGGACACTAAGCAAAACCCTGGTACACACACATGTACATGCCACACACACACACACGGTTAGAACGAAGAACTGAGAACTAACAGTCATGTGCAGACCTGTATACAGTATGAAACTGTGCAGGGATCTGACAGCAGAGCAGACCCCATGATACATCATGCATGGCACACCAAAATGAACAAACAGTGACTGGTGCTCAGAGCCAGCCACACACACACACACATACACATACGCATACACATACACATACACATAAACATACACATACACACACGTACACATACATATACCATACACATGCACATGTACACACACATACACATGCCACACATACACATACACATACACATACACATACACATACACACACATACATATACACATACACATACACATACACATGCACATACACTTTTGTTACGACCAAAACAGAAATGCAAAGAGAGAAACTCGTACTGAACTTCAAAACAGATGCTCTAGAGCACAAAGGATGCAGCCAGCAGTACACAAACAGAACGGGGTAAAGCTCAGCCCTAATACACACATACATTCCGCCAGCGCCAAGCAAAACTCCCGCAGCTCACAATCAGCAATTGGTGCTCTGGGCCCACTGCAACTTGGGATCAACCCAAGTCATCCCTCTCCATCAGCGAGCACCTTCGGTGTGACGTCTCACTGACATCACCAACTTCTTGGAGGGGTGGGCTGCTGCACCAAGGGCCCAATCGCTCATACAAAATGTGTACTTAAAAACACCGTAACCGGCATGCTACTCCCCACATACACACACACACACATACGCATACACACACACGCTCAGGGCCTTTTGAAAAAAGTAGACACTCAGAAACGTACACACACACACACACGCACGCACGTTGGGAACCGCGAGACAAGAACGAAGCAAGAAAAGCGGTGGAAAAGAAAACTCCTCGGAGACAGCAGCGCTGTCCTAGACGTCCTTGGGCCGTACGGGGATAAGAGGGCAGCACAGCGGAACGAAGCAAGGTGCAATCCAACAGGTCGGCCGGAGGCCCTGTGGAGCGAAACAAATCAGCTCCCACCGAAGCACCTGCCCACCCACCATCACTGCGACCTAGGCCCCGGACAACACAAGGTATCCACAGGAGTTCCGTGTCCATGCCAACCAACAAAGCGGGGGGGGGGGGGGGGGAGAAGACAGAAAAAAGCCGTATTGGGTGCCACCACCCAATGACACACACACAGGCACCGACCGGGACGGGCCGACAGACGCACACACACACACACACACACACACACACACACACACGATGAACGTGACAAACAGGGCACTGGTCACGGCGTCTCGAGTGTACTTGATCTCGTCAGGTGCAGTGTCAAAACAAAAGCATGTTCAAACACAGCACTAGGCGCCTTTCGAAAAAAAACCCACCCACCCACACACACACACACACACACACACACACACACACACACCCACCCCCCCCCCCCCACACACACACGTTCCGAAACATAGTAAAAAAAAACTTTTTTTTCCTAGGTTCCGAAACCTAGTAAAGAAAAACTTTTTTTTACTAGGTTCCCAATACCTAGTAGAAACTAGTGAACCTAGTAAGCTGTTACTTGGTTAAAAAAAAAATTTACTAGGTTTCACTACAGACCCTGGAAGTGGTTGCTTTGGTTGCGGTTGCAAATGCAATCGAGGAGATGCAGGCCTCATTGACACATTCTAAGGCTAGTTCTCAGGCTGTGTCTCACAACACCTAGTTTTTCACAATAAACACCACAGGAGGCGCTTCAGTCCAGAGGAAAGGGGGGTGGGGGGGTTCGAAAAGATTTTCTGGGTTTTGGGGGCAGTTTTGAATTACCGGTTGCATGCTGAGCATTCTGAATATGCTCAATTGGGGCAAAATCTTCTTTCACCCTTCATCAGAAATGAAAAACAGGGGGGTATTCCAGCAAACTCGCCTGAGCTTTGAGTCCGATTTGACGATCAGGTTCTGTTTCAGTTTCAAAGTGCGCTCCAACTTCAATTTCACTTTCAACTTCGAAATGAGATTCCACGAGAGTGCAAGTCTCAGTTGCAATTGCATTTCAGCACACCACTTATGGGAACAGTTGGTGACCCAGAGCCCCTTGGCCCTGTGTTATACTTCAATATGAGTGGTAGTGGAGAGCACCCTTCGCACTTCATGGTCGTAGGAATGGCTGCATGTGAAACTTGCTGACAATTGGACAGCCTAGGGGCATTTGCTGCATTGTGTACTGTGGGATCACATTATCATTCTGGCGCATGAAGGAGGGGCGGGGGGGTTAACCTGGGGCTGGCCTCTGGCCTCCGGAGCTGGCCTCAAGGGAAATTGGCCGGAACCCTTCTGTTCGGTGTGTTCTGCTCATAGCGTGTTCTGGGTCCCTGAATTCTTCAAAATCCCAAGACAAGGACATTTTGGATGGGATGGTTACACCTGCACAGATTTTTTTGTTTGAACGATAAATTTTTTGCATGAAACTCCAATATGATGTTGTCCGGAACTGGAGTTGCCTCGAAATTCATTTTCTCCCAAGAGGATCTGCAACAAGCACGGAGCTAGTCATAACCAGTCAAGTGGGGGCTGGTTGCGGGCACAGCGCGACACCAAGCGAGTTGGTAGGCTGCCAGCGCACAATGCCACCACGGATACCAATGCAAGACCAGTGGCAGATGGCATGCTCGTTGTGCCTCAGTTCCATTAGTGTGGACCAATAGTGTCACCCTTTGCCTTTCATGATTGTAGACCTCAAGAAGTCTTTGACATGAGCCTCATACCATCAGTTCCCTCAGATTAACTGGAATGTCCCAGAGTGCATGCTTGGGTTTCCCTACTGTCATAGTCCGAGTGTGGGTCTCGCCATTGGCTGCAGGTTCAACCGCTTCAAATTGAATGGCGATGTCTTGTTAGGTCGTGGGTGCTATATGCCATTACACCATCAAGGAGGGTTCAAGAAGGTGCAGAGTGCCCACATTGGTGTCACTGTTCCTCACATGGTCCCCAATGGCCCTCACATGCCCCAAACCATCAGCTGCATGTTCGTACGTTTACCAGGATAACAGGATGCATTCGCTACGGAGAGCATGAGAGCTCCTCTCCAATGTGATGTGCCACCCAATCACATCAGCATACGTTGGGTGCGAGTCACACTCCACGCAACATCCAATCCAATGTGCCTTATTTGGACTCATCCAGTGAAGGCTAGTCTTCTTCTTGGTGCGGGCAGCCCCAATTTCTGACCTATCTGGATTGGAGCTCGTCCTGTCAGTGGCATCTCAGTTGAGCTTCTCCATCAGGGGGACAAGCAACAACCATGGAATATGTGAGTATCATCTCTCTTGCACCGATCATGTGGGCACACAGCACAAGGGAACGTATGCAGCTATGCAGCTGTACACGGTGAAGAGACCCACCCCCTTGTGAGGGGTTTGGCATCCATACAGGTATAAATCTTGCGTTATGTGTTGCAGTAGTGTAGTGTACAAAAGCAGTCAATTGCCTAGTGTCTCTGGCCCACGGGCACTTCAGCTGCAAATTCTGGGAATTTCCAGTTATGTGTTCCTTGCAGTGTCATACCCCTTTGAGTGGGATGTTTGTATCATACTGTTTCATGTTGTGTGTCATGCAGTCCACCACGAATCAACACCACACAGGGCCCAATGATGGCAGCCAATCACGCTGCACACACACACACACACACACACACACACAGGGTTAGAACGAGAGAACTAACAGTCATGTGCAGACCTGTAAACAGTATGAAACTGTGCAGTGATTTGACAGCAGAGAAGACCCCATGATGCATCATGCATGGCACACAGAAACGAACAAACAGTGACCGCTGCTCAGACCAGCTGCAACCTGGGTTCACCAGGTTATCTCTCTCCATCTAGCGAGCACCTTGGTGTGACGTCTCACTGACATCGCTGATTTCCACCAGAGGCCGGTTGCTGCACCAAGGGTCCAGTCACACACCACAAACGCCGTAAACAGCACAAGCCGTCCAACTGCAGCAGTAACGCTAGTGATTGCAAGCACCATCACCAACACAATAGCAAAAGGGGGCTGTTTGTATTGGATGCAACCATCCAATCACGCGTACACACGCACACACACACAAACCCACACAGAGGTTACACACTGACACACTGTGGTACCCAGTAGCAGCCCTGCAAGTCAGATCATACCCATTAGCCGGTTTGGATCCCAGGGCTTTCTAAGGGCGGAGCAAATGACCGAACCTGCACGCCGCGCTGGGTTAGTCAGTCAGTCGGTACTGCCCACCATGGACTTCACGGAAATGGCGACTCAGTTACCGGTCGGTGTGGAAGTACTGAAGACACACACACACACCCTGTCTCTCTGCTCGTGTATGGGCCCAGTCCTTCGCATACCGTGGACAGACGGGTTGGACCACCATGCACCTCCTGTTGCAAGTCATTGGTGCGGACCCAGCACCGCAGGGACACGCGCACACATACACTGGTGCGGTGTACCACGTCATACAAATGTATCAAAATGTCACATATTTTTTTGGTGCCATGCAACTAACACCATGAGCATGTCACAGTATGCTGCCTGCCATGGGCTCCACGGAAATGGCATCTCAGCACCTAGACAGTAATAGGGGGAGGGCGTGGCGGGGGGGGGGGGGCAAGGCAAGGGAGGCAAGAACAAGGTACTGCTAAACGGTCACATGGAGTGCCAATAGCAATTACACACACGGTTAGAACGAGAGAACTAACAGTCATGTGCAGACCTGTATACAGTATGAAACTGTGCAGGGATCTGACAGCAGAGCAGACCCCATGATACATCATGCATGGCACACCGAAACGAACAAACAGTGACTGGTGCTCAGAGCCAGCTGCAACCTGGGTTCACCAGGTTATCTCTCTCCATCAGCAAGCACCTTCACACCTTCACACACACACACACACACACACGTGTATATCTCACCAGTCATTCACTCACTCTGTGGCTATCCCATGCTGCATTCCAAAGATGCATTTGCAGAGAGGGAGGGCCACCTGCTTTGGAGGTGTCCATCACCATGGCCTTCACGCTCATGTCCACCTCCTGCAGTCCCACCGCAAGGATGTCAGGCAGGTGGTCCGGACTGTCCAGCCCCAACCACATCTTCAGCTCATCCGTGTCCATCAGCTGCCCCGAGAACTCGGCGACGTTCCAAGTGCAGATGCGGATCTTTGCCGTGGATGCTGCTTCATCCTCGGGCCTTGCCTCGGTGGCGCTGGTACCAGCCCTGAACCAGGACGGGCAGGGGTGGTGCAGCGAGTGGCTGTGGCCAGCGTTTTGCTTTGGGGGGGGGGGGGGGGCCAAGGGGGGTTGTGCCCCCCACCCACCCCCCTTGCCCCCCCCCCCCCCCCCCGAGACCCTGAGTTGTTAGAGGCGCCGAAGAAATTTTTTGGCCTAAACTGACTTGCGCCGAAGGCGCAATGCGCCAGAGAAAATTTTTGATTGGCTGAAGACCCGGAGAAAAATTGGCCCAATCACTTAAGGGGGGGGGGGGGTCCGAGGGGGGGGTGGAGATGCTGAGTTGTTAAGCAAAACTCTGGGTGCGGCTGGCAGGAGGACGAGGAGGAGATCAGGACAAGAGCCACAGGACTTCATTGGCAATGGACATGGGCAGGTCTGTCAAGGGCGTGTATAAGCGTAGGTCCAGAGGCCTAACACCCCCTCCATCCAAACCACCAGCCAGCGGTTGTCTTGGGGGCATTTCCGTTCTGTGGTACAACTCATCAGTCCAGTCCGCGTGCAGTGTTTCCATGACGTCATCTGGGCAGATATGTCATCTGGAGCGCAGCCTTGTACGGGCCTCAATGACACAGACCACTCGGCATCCGCGGATCCCGGTCATCGCTTGGAGGGTCCTGGTGTAGGCGGTGCGGTACCACTTGATGAAGCTGTATCCCCATGTTGTGTCGCAGCGGTCTGCAGTCCACATGGATGCCGTCATCGGCGATGTCCTCGGACTCCAGGAACAGTGAACAGGGTAAAGCTGACACGGAGGTTACTTTTGCCACAAGCAGAGCTTCATTGAATGCTGTAACTGCGGAACAGTACTGCAGCATTTTGGTATCAGTCTTCTGTCGCCACTGCGTGTGCTCTGGCACAGCCTTGTCGAACGTCGTTGCCTGATCCTGTTGGGCGACCATGTCCCTCGCTGTATTGTATCTGATCCCCAACCGAGCTGGCGCACCACCTTTCCTTTGATACTCACAACATTGACTTCCAGCACCTGTGGAGTGTCAGCCGCCTTCTCTGTCCTTTGTGGCCGCTCCTCCACAGGTCGAAGTCCGTCACTCGTGGCACCAAGTGTGCCATCCGTGCTCCTCATTTCAGCTCCACTTGTACCACGGTTCTACCTCTGATTGGATCAAAGTGTGTACCGAGTTCGCCTGTTGCAAAGAATGGGAATCGCGTGGCGTTGCGAACAACGTGGTATGCATCGACTGACCACGCCACTGCTGTCTGGATAAGCGTCGGGGGCTGCGGTGGACATGCCGGAGACATTCGACAACATGCGATGCTGCCGTTGGTGCCGTTGGTGTGGCATCCGGAACCGCAGTTGGAAGGAGTGCTTATTCGGGACATTCGGGATATGGTATATTTGGATTCTCACCCAGTTTCGACCATTTTCATCCATTTTTTGCTCATTTCCACCACATCCACTCCTTACTAGGTTGATTTCTCCCCACCATGGGGACCCCAAGAAGGCAGGGGTGATGCTGGGTCTGTGCATCGTTCTTGTGACGTGAGGCAGAAACGCCGTCCCAACCGCTTGCGGCTTGGGGACTCATTACCATAGCGAAATCTGTGGGAAAGGTAAAGGCAAAGTGCCGTTTGTTAAGTACAATACAAATGACATTTGGAGTTGTTGAATTCGCAGCTATTGCCTAATTATGCAACATGCTTTGTAGGGAAGGTGCGCAGTCCAACGTGGTCTATTTGGGGGGCCTTCTCCATCAGAGGGTAAAACGGGGGCTGAAGTCGGGATAGCTTATAGAAAGGTGGCGCGCCGGGCAAACATTCCCCCAAAGTATAATTTAGTTAAAAAGTAACAAAAATTTATTTTGTACTTTAAAAATGAAATAATAAGATAAATTGAACTGAGTGAGTCCGGCATGAGGTCGGGATGGTGCTGGTCACTTCAACGCCTGACGTCATGGCCCCCTTGAATGGAGGGTAGAGTGCAGGGCGGTAAGGGTAGGCCCGGCCGGGAGGCCATTGATCCAGGCACTTGCCGTCAGGGGGATGGTGGCTGGGCATAGGCTGGGCGCCCTGGAGGGGGTTGGGGGTCACCTCCCTCCCCCCCTCCAATGCATCCCTGCCCCCCCCCCCCTCCCCCTGCTGTTTCATGGTGCAATTCCCTCCGCGGTGGGGGGGGGGGGGGGGGTTGCGTTTCGCTGAGGACAAAACGAGGACTCAACAATGATCCCAAGGACCCGCAGCTATTGCCCTCAAGGAGGCCACCATGTCTCAGCCTGCGCTGACCTACCGCGCGGCGAGGGTGCAGGCAGAGGCACATCACCTCCATCGCCCTGTTGGTGGTGGTGTGACGGAAATCACTGCAGCAACGAGTGCCCTGCGAAAGTGCAGCGACAGAGAGCCAAGCAATGGACCTGATACCGGCAACCGCTTGAGAAAGAAGCATCAAAATACCCGTTGTCAAACAACAATAATGCCCATAGTATCACAAAGTATGGGGTTCTAGGACGGCTATATGTCCAAATAGTTGCACTGCGCGTGCACTGCGCTTAGTGCACCCCCTAAAAGGTCACCGGTGGGGCACGGGTCAAAAAAGATGCCCGGCGCACGCCCGGCGCGCTAACGCTCCCCCTTTAATCAATATTATTATTGATTATTTCAATTTATCTCAAATGTTCTGCAATCACAATGTATTTTGCCGTGCCACCCCGGCAGCGCAAACCAGGCCAACACCGAAATTTGCCTTGAGTTCACCACTCATTTAAGAGGGGGGGGGGGGGGACCCCTGCCCACCCGTACTGCAGGCCAAAGTCACACCTGGAGGAGGGGGCAGAGGGCTTGCGGTCCATGGACTGCTGTTTGAAGGCGGGCTGCTGCTGTGGCTGGTTCAGGTTGGGGCTGATGATGGCACCGGGGGGAAGGGCCCCAATGCCCTCCGGGCCCTCTGGATCCTGCGGCTCGGCATCCAAAAGCAGACCAGGCTGCACCTGCTGCACGGGAATGAAAGTGGCCTTCACACCATGGGGCAGCACCTGAAGAGGCAAAGGGTGGGGGGAGGGCAGGCAGGGATGCGCTTGAGGGGGCAAAGGGGGGTTCAAGGGCAGTTGCAGCAGCGGTTGGATGAACCGTTGGGAGGCAGTTTCTGGCGGGTACAAAACGGTTTGGAGGGCCGGTGGGGACGGACGGAAGCATTTGCTCATGCTCATCTGGTCAGTAGGCAACACAGTCACGGATGGCACAGGAGATCGCACAGCGCTTGCAGCAAAATGCACAGGCACAGCGCTCGATTCCACCGCTGTCATTTCCTACTCCACAACTGCCGCAGCACGTGGTGCTGCAAACATTGGCGCCATGGATAACATGCGTTCTGTGCAGGACATGAGCAGCATGGCTGGTTGGGGCGGAAGGGGTGGTATGGGGTATGGGTGGAATTGGCGCTATGCATGGCATGGGCCGTACGCCGGGCTTCTTCTGGTGATCAGTCACTGTACTTGTCCCTGTGCGATCGAATCCTTGGGTGATGGGTTGTATGCTGCCTTTATAGAACTGTTGAAGCCCTTTTCTGTGGCTTGGCAGTGGGGGGGGGGGGGGGGGCGGACAGCAGCTGTGGGGGCGGGACTGACAGCGATCCTCAAAAGGGGGGGGGGGATTACAACATCCCCGTTAAGCGGTGACCTGGGCATAGCCCATGCGGTGGAAGCCAGTGAAGGACATCGGTGCAGCAAACAGCTTGAACAATCATACATGCAAACCAGACGTTGCTCGTGAGCCTCCAAACGACACATTAGTGCGGGAACTCTACCGGAAGACCCCAAAACGACACCAGCCTCCAATGTGCTGTTTGGAGGGTTCCTGCGCCACACAAGCCATGGTGCCGAGAAGCGCAGTCCCATGCAGTACCCCTGCCTGGACAAGCTGTGTAGCAGGGGGGTGCTACAAAGGGAGGGGGGCATGAAGGCTGATGCAGTACCGTGCAGTGCCCAGTGCCGTGCCTTGTGTGTACAAGACTGGATGGCCGTGCCTGGGGCTGCACATCACACCACAGCCTAGCACAGCTCAGCACATCACAACACAGCACAGCCCGTCAGGTAATGACCACACTAACCTGGCCATAGAACAGTGGAATGTCCCGCAATAGGTCCCCACCAACAGACCTATGCCCACACACATCGAGAATCACACGGCGAAGCCGCGGGGCACACATTGTCCGTGCATGTCAGCAAGGCGCCGCCAGGTGCCCACACAAATCGACTTTTCTGTTCAGCAAGGCGCCGTCAGGCGCCCACACAAATCGACTTTTCTGTTCAGCAAGGCGCCGCCAGGTGCCCACACAAATCGACTTTTCTGTTCAGCAAGGCGCCGCCAGGTGCCCACACAAATCGACTTTTCTGTTCAGCAAGGCGCCGCCAGGTGCCCACACAAATCGACTTTTCTGTTCAGCAAGGCGCCGTCAGGCGCCCACACAGATTGCCCTGCACTGCGTGAGACCGTCACTGACGCTCCCTCCGGTCCACTACACTAACCTGACAAGGACGTCCTCCATGCGCTTCCAACACCAGGAACCTATCGATACGCCAACATCCGTGGGCAGCATCCAAAGGGTAAAATACACTGAATGATGTGGTTGGGGGCGGGATGGGTCTTCCCTGGACCACCACATCACAAAGCTCCCCTTCGCCGGGCCCAGGCCTCCGTCCAGCCCCCGCTATGGGATACAGATGCGTGTGCACGATCAGTACTGTTCAGCACAAAGCAGAAGTGCAAAGCATAAGTCGAAGAAAAAAGCCCACCCCCCTCCGCCGCAGACACAGCCAGGTCGCCCCCACCCCCCTGGATCAGATCCTCCAATGAGGATATCATTATCCCCCGCAGTCTCGGCACTCAGACGTTTTGACAAAGAACACCCAGCCCCGCTGGTCATGCGCAGCGGTCAGGTGGGCATCAACCGCCAACGCGGCGATCAACAGGTGTCAATCAGAATCAAGTCATCATCAACCGCGATCAGCTGCCCGGTCGGCCCTCAAATGGGTACCTTCGTCAATCCGTCATCAACCGCCACCCACCACCACCCATCAGTCATGCCTAGAAAATGAAAAGCGGACCTTGAAAGGCGGGTGCTTCTGGCCGGGCTTCTGCAGCTGCATGTGGGTCCCAGGCTGCACCGCCTCTGCATCTGTTTCTGCCTCTGCCTCTGCCTCTTCACTGTCCTCCTCCCGCGGCTGCACATATCTTACTCCCTGAGTGCAAGAGTGGGCTCATGCCACACCCACTAGTGCTAATCAGACCTGTGCCTAGTGAGCCCGGGGGTCGGGACCAACCACCAAAGCAAGCCAGCCAATGATGACTGACACAGCTAGTGAAGATGCACGAAAACCACACTACAACCCCCCATCCGCCCCCCTCCTTGTCCTAACAGGGGCCAGGTTTTGGTTCAGGGGGTAAAAGTGCGGAAACACGGGGTCGCCGTGTTTGGGCAAGCCCGTGTTACCGCCTTCATGACTACAAAAGGGAGTCCCACAGCCCAGCACACACCCCAGAACACAGGAGCACATGGAGGTACAGCCACACCAACACTTTGACACCCACATGGGCCCGTCCTGCAGCCTGCACAACGCAACAAATGCATTCTCTATTGGATCAGAACCGCAAAAACGACGGTTCCAAAAAAAAGCGCAAAAGTGCGGAAACACGGGGTCACTGTGCTCGAACAAGCCTGTGTTAGGATTGGGGGGGGGAGTACAGAGGGTAAGCTCTGACCCACATATGCGCTCACTCCCCTGAGGATATTGTGCAGTGTCTATCCACAAGTACCAAACTCCCCTGCAGTTGCGGTACAGTGCCTATGGACCAGCACAGAACCCCGAGAGTTGTGCCCATCTACCAGTACAATGATTCACCAGCCCCTAGATCAGCCCCAAAGCACACCAGAAAAAAACCTGCCACCACAACCGATACGTTACCTTACGGTTGTGTCCATTGTATGGAATGGCTTTGTCACATTTTGCGGGCCGCAGGATGAAGCTGACAAGTCCAGCAACACCGACTTCCTAACAGCCCTCCAGCAAGTGCCCATGTGCATGCAGTGCAGACTTGAGAGGGTGTTGAGGCTCGTCATCCTCACCTGCGTTCTCCTCTTAAGCTTCAATCTGCCGGGCCCCGATGGATTTGGGAACTTTTCTGGGGCTTGGACAAGGGGGGCGGGGTCACGTTTGTTGACGACAGGATACTTACAGAAGGACCACCAGGTGGCCACTGGCCCACACGAGGACTCCAGAAAGTCATCCATGAAGCCGTGTGCCCATTTTATGGAACAAGTATACACCAAAAACGAATCAACACTTGTTTTCTGTCCAGACCAAGATGAGCTGGCATCCCCTGCTCACTGGATGGTAATCGCGCTCCCCCTTGCAAGAGCAGCACTAGAGTTCTAAAAACTGACGGAGCTATCGCAATGATGCCGTTCGCGCCAGCCGCATGAAGACACAAGCAGTGGCCATTGCATCGTAAATGTACCAGTCGTCAGGTGATTCCCCAGCCTCCACCTCCAAAGGACAAAAAGGGGTGAAAGTGGGTGGCAGGGCCAGCAATCAGCATCCCCAAAATACCATCCCCAGCCTCAAGGGACTGGAAAAACAATGATGTTCAAAGGCCATCACAAAAGAGAATCGCCTGATTCAACGTTTCCAAAAGGTGCGGAAACGGGTCAGCCTCTTTAGGTCCCGCACGCTGCGCGTACAAAGGTTGGCGCAGGGGCGGGATGCGGGGCGGCCTCACGCCGTCTCCCCTAGCCTCCCCCTTGGTGTACTGGGCGCGAGAGAAGGACCCGCACCAGGCGCTCAGGTTGCCTCTGAGCTGGACCTGCCGTGCCCTTCACCCGGGGCCTGGGCCCCTCTTGGGGGCGTCGACACTCTCCCCTGCCCCTCTCCTTTCATGCGGCGGCGCTGCAGTCGCCGGTGTTCCAGTGTTCTGGTGTGCCCAGTGCGGATAGTCACCTGCGCCCCCCTCCCCGGAGCCGAGGCCAGCCCCTGGTGCTGCCTGCCCTCCCGCCGCTTGGCTTTGCTGGGGGTAGAGGGTCCTGGTGACCTTGCGCTCACTGGTCGGGGCCGTAGCGCGGCCTTTCTTGGGCGCGGCGGGGGGAGGGGGAGGGGGGGCATCTGCCACCCCCCCCATCCCTGTGTCGCCTCCGTGCTGCCTCTGTCTGCCCCCCCCCCTCTCCTGAGGTCCCCATCCCGGGGGTAGGGGTTGAGGAAACAAAAAGTTGAGGAACCAACACCTACCCCCCGCCCCCCTTGTAATCCCCCCCCAATGTCAGGCTGGTCCGCCCCATGGGAGGGGGGGGGGGGGGGGGGGGTTGCAAGGGGTGTGGTGGGGGCCGCATACCATTGAACCAACTCTCAGTGCGTGGAGTGTGTTCGACAGTTCATGATGTAGGACTCCACCCCGCACCATGTCTATCACACACCGTGGGCACTGCCATGCATTGTACTCTCACGCCGAGGCGTTGTGCTGCTTCACGGGTCAGTCCTACTTAACTTTGAGGCGGCTGAGGCGGCTGTGGCGGGTGTGGTGGAGGGGGGGGGGGGGGGGTACTGTTGCTCCGACAACGGCGTTGCTCTCGCAGGGGGGGCGGGGGGTACTGGAGACAACCTCTTGGAGGCAAGGTTCAGAGCGGATCTGAGACGCAGCGAGGGATGAGCTGAGTCTGAGACCAGGTATGTAGTGGGACACTGCCGTGCCCAAAAACCGAAAACGAATCAACACTCAGAGGCCCCCCCGCAGCCCCCCCACCAGACATCGTTTATAAGAGGGGTGGGGATATTTTGGACAAGACCCACCCACCCAACTTTGGACCCACCCACCCAACTTTTGACCCACCCAGACCCCCCCCCCCCTTATAAATCTGTGGGGAGTATTTTTTCTGAACCAAATTGAAGCCACACCTGCCACCTGCACAACGACAAAGCAGAAAAAGGCACCAGCAAACAGCCAGACAAGGCTCCTGTGACCAAAGAAAGAAGGTGTGGCAGGAGCCCAACCCAGGAAACCCTCGGAAGTATAAGAGGGGTGGGGGTCCAGAGCTTTCGACCCACCCACCCGGCTGAAGACCCACCCACCCAGACCCCCCCCCTTTGCAAAATAGCTCTTATAAACGATGCCTGCTCCCCACCCCCCCCCCAGAGCTGAGGGTCCACAGAAGAACAGGGGGGCGATGGAGGGGGAGGCAGTACCTTGTCACCGGAACTGGACTCCTTGAGCTGTTGGGCCGGCGAAGAAGACCCCGCAAATGGCTCCGAGCTCATGCCCTTGGCCTTAGTGCCCCACATCACGGCAGCCGATGCCCCAGGGCCGAGCGCTCCCTAGAGGGCCTGCAGGGCCAACGGCGCCTGCACAAGTTCCAGAGGCCGGTCACCAGCCCTTGCGCATGAACAGTGCACTGCGGTGTGATGAAGGGGTGGACGGGCGGTTCATGAAGGGGAGTGGGATGCAAAGGCATGTGTGTTTGGCACATCAAACGCCAGTGCAAAATGGGAGTTTGCTGTGTATTTCCCCACACCACAATCTTCACCAGACTTGAAGTGAGTGATTGGTTGAATAAACAACCCATAAAAGTGGAATAAAATAGAAAATAAAAACAAAAACAAAATATAGAGTAGAAAATAAAAACAAAAACAAAATATAAAGTAGAAAATAAAAACAAAAACAAAATATAAAGTAGAAAATAAAAACAAAAACAAAATATAAAGTAGAAAATAAAAACAAAAACAAAATATAAAGCAGAAAATAAAAACAAAAACAAAATATAAAGTAGAAAATAACAACAAAAACAAAATATAAAGTAGAAAATAAACCAAAAACAAAATATAAAGTAGAAAATAAAAACAAAAACAAAATATAAAGTAGAAAACAAAAACAAAAACAAAATATAAAGTAGAAAATAAAAACAAAACCAAAATATAAAGTAGAAATAAAAACAAAACCAAAATATAAAGTAGAAAATAAAAACAAAAACAAAATATAAAGTTAAAAATAAAAACAAAAACAAAATATAAAGTAGAAAATAAAAACAAAAACAGAATATGAAGTAGAAAATAAAAACAAAAATAAAATATAAAGTAGAAAATAAAAACAAAAACAAAATATAAAGTAGAAAAGAAAAACAAAAACAAAATATAAAGCAGAAAACAAAAACAAAAACAAAATATAAAGTAGAAAATAAAAACAAAACCAAAATATAAAGCAGAAAACAAAAACAAAAACAAAATATAAAGTAGAAAATAAAAACAAAACCAAAATATAAAGTAGAACATAAAAACAAAAACAAAATATAAAGTAGAAAATAAAAACAAAAACAAAATATAAAGTAGAAAATAAAAACAAAAACAAAATATAAAGTAGAAAATAACAACAAAAACAAAATATAAAGTAGAAAATAAAAACAAAACCAAAATGTAAAGTAGAAAATAAAAACAAAACCAAAATTTAAAGTAGAAAATAAAAACAAAAACAAAATACGCCAGTGCACTTGGAATCGCCAGAGTGGGCGTACCCCCCAGGGGGTACGTTTAATCGGAGGTCAACCTGCCTTCCCCTGCCTTCCCCGTTCACAAGCAAAGCTCAAATCGCCAATGCACCTGAGGGTTAGCAACAGCACCACAGGGGGTACTAACTTGCAATCCAACTGATGTTGATTGCACAAAACATAGGGCCACTGGAGGGCAACACTTAATTGAAAAATGTTTGCCACATGAAACCGATGTTCCACCAAAATATCCGCTTGGGCATGCACGAAGGGCATTTAGTGACACTTAGTAACAGATGAGGCAAAATTTAGCAAATGTGGTAAAACTTAGTAAAAATGAGGTGAAACTTAACAACAAAATTTGGGGGGGGGGGGATGTCAACTAATTTTTCCCACGCAACCGTGCATGAAGCAGTTCATGTGGTCGCTGACACGCCCCAGTAGGGGTTACCTGCCCTCTCCCTCTTCAGGTCAGATGCCTCGAAACCCATTAAAAAAAATGTGAGACCATTGAACCTCCACAGTCAGTCACACTGCTGTAAACTCGGTTTTTCCTCCGTTGGACCCGCACAGGCATCACTCTCTTGCCACCTGTTTGGAAGCCTGCAGCCCCTGACCCACCAATCAATTGAAGTCCTCTTGACATAACGATGATTGTGCAAGCAACAAGCAAGTAACCGACAACAAGCAAGCAACAAGCACCAGCTAAACTTCATCTTCTCCAACATACCCCCCCCCCCCCCTTGCGCAAGCTGAAAGTCAGGAAAACAACGGTCAGGCGGGGTCCCATGCTTAGACAAGGCAGTGCCCACAAGAGGAAACCTAAAGGAGCGGTCAGGAAAACAACGATCAGACGGGCTCCCGTGCTTGGACAAGCCAGTGCTTGCGCAAAGGGGGGGGGGGGTTACTGTTTCAAAACTAACATCCTGGTTTTTGAATATTGATAGGCATAGGGCGACTTTCTCCCACCCTGTTCCCTAAATCGAGACATTGGTGGCTCTGGGCGATTTTGTACCGAGAAGTTTGGATGGACACTGCCAAGCATTGTGCTAGGCTGGTGCTTCCAAATGAAGCCATTGTTTTCCTTCCCCCCCATCTCTTGCGAGAGCAAGGGGAAGTTCTTGCACTGCGTGGGCACTGCGTGCATACTGTGCACGCAGGCTGGGATACTCACCCAAGTAATACGGTTGGTGGTGACCGTATTATTTCCTCGGAATCCATTTCAGAAAAATGAACAATCCAAAAATATTTGACTATTTCTGGAAGCACTTTTCCTTTATAGGAAACCAAGGGCGCAAGATCAATGTTTTACCACCAAAAGGTAGCTAGGGTGCGAGTATTTGCCGACATACAAAACTTCGCACTGTGTGCGCACTACGTGCACGCCATTCCCCAACACTAAAGTTCCAAAATTTGACGGAAACGGCACCTACTGTTGATCTGACAAGGGCGTTGTTTGCGGGCGCCGTGGAAAGACAGAGGGGGGATGCTTGCCCGGCGCGCGCCTAGCGTGCTACCTTTGTGTTAAGTATCCTGGCGCGGCGTACGTCCTTCGGCTTCCTTTGTCACTCAAGAGTGGCTGCTTAACCCCTGCCGTCTCAAGGGCCCACATGTGGGTGCGAAGGCTACGTCATCCCTGCCTTCTCGGGGGTCCCCACATGGGGACAAAATTAGAATTGGCTACCTAACCCCTGCCTTCTCAGGGGTCCCCAATAAAAGGGGACAGAATCAGAAACGGCTACACCACCCCTACCTTCTCAAGGGCCCAAAATGGGCGGATTGGCTACAAAACCCGTGCGGTCTCGGGGGTCCCCAATAGAAGGGGACAAAATCAATCACCCTTGCGTTCTTGGGGGTAGATAGGTTGGGTGGGGGGGGGGGGGGGATGGCACGGGTGTGGAATGGTCAAAAAAAGATGCCCGGCGCCCTAATACTCCCCCACAAGCAGTGACCATGGCACCATGAATGTATGACTCATCAGGTGATTTCCCAACCTCCACTTCCAAACAACAAGAAGTGATGAACGTGGGTGGCAGGACAACAACCGATGTCCCTAAAATACCATCCCTGGCCTGAAATCACCGAAAAAATTTCTTCGTCATGGACCACTAGAAAAAGGACCCGCCAAATTCCATGGCACACCCACTGTTGCTCTGACAATGGCGTTGCTCTTGCAAGGAGGGGGGAGGGGGGCAAGCAGGTCACAAAAGCGCTCCACACATGCACGTACTGGGATGCATATGCGGCAATGTCCGGAGGGGGGGGGGGGGACAACCATCCTATGGTAAAAGGCATGCAAAATGGGCAATGTACAAGCCGTGGCACCACGCTATTCCCATTTAGGTAGTGAAAAACAGCTTTTCTCGGCCACGTTACCAAATTCAGTCCTGAAACTGCTGTCCCAAGCAACTATTGGGACACAATCAATGCAAATGGGATATCATGCCATGGGACCATAGAAGCCCACACCTGCATACGTAATCAAGAGAGCAACAAGCGAATTTGAAATGGCGCCTTGTCTTGGCACATCTAAGGCGCCACGGTTGGGCACTCCTCCAACTTGTAGGCCCCCTACGACTGTTGAATCCATCACAACCGAAGATTTCATGTGAAACACACCCTCATGAGCTGATGCCCTCGTCACACGGCACTGAGATGTAGACTACACGTTGCATACAATGTACCCCGCCCCCCCTCTTGTATAAGCTACGCCAAAGTCCCAAATTAATACGGTCCCTACGCCTACTGTAGCTTGGACACGGGCGTAGCTTGCGCGCGACACATACAACTACCAACACCGGGCACTCACATTCAAAAAGAGAGGATTGCATGGTGAGCTGGTGCAAGAAAGGGGCATATAATACACAAACATCCCCAAAATCAGAGCTATCTGGGTCAAGTGGGCAAACACTCACAACAAATGTGTCCAAGACTCTATGTAACTCGCAAATCCGTCACCAAACCCATGTCTCATGTGGCTGCACTACGCTTGGCACCGAATTAAAATTAGGTACCAAATTAATACGGTCCCTACGCCTACTGTAGCTTGGACAAGGGCGTAGCTTATACAGGGGGGGGGGGGACTGAACTTACCCCCCTCCCCCTTGAATAGTTGCCGCCTGGGCGTGATGGTATCCTCACACACCCTTGGGACATCCCCAAAGTGACGGTTCCCTCCTGTGAGAAGACAAAGGACACGTGTCACGAAGCAAGACATCCAGGCGCGAGGGCATATGAACCGCAAAAAGGCCCGGAAACTGACTGTCGGGATGCATGCTCAGCTCTACTGAGAGACACACTCTGAGGGGCCCAGAATCCTGGCAAGCACAACACTGCCCCCTGAATGTTGGAAATTGACTACAGCACCAGGTGAGTACGTGTCAATATGACTTCCCCCCATCTGGTCCCTGTCCTTCCCAGCAGCAGAGCACAATCGGGGGCATTGCTTGCTTCATCACTCACCGTCACCCAAAAATCTTAAAAGATTCTGAAAATATAGAGAAATCAATCGCTGTCAGGGAGTGGAGGAAATCTGTGCATTCCGCATGGGAATGCTGGCATCGACATCCATGGTTGAAAGTGCGAAACACTAAGTGTTCTGCGTTATACAAGGGTCCAAGGTAGTGCCTCGGATTCAAGAAATTTGAAGTACACAGCAATGCACCAATAACACTACCTTGTCCAACCAGCAAACACACAGGAGAAGCTCAATAACCAACTTCCCAAGAAATTTGAAAAACTGAAAGTAACGGGTCCCTCGCCCCCTATTCAAGAGGGGGGGCACATGGCTCTGCCCCCGCAGGATGGAACACCATGGGCATCACAGAGCACGGCGCCCACCCATTGCGAACATGTTCCAACTGCATCCATCGCCCCCCCCCCCAGCCCCCACTCACCCAGCCTTCCTGCGTTCCCCTGCAGGAGTGTTCCCTTGGGGACGGCAAACAGCCGCAGGTTGGTCAGGAACCGACGTTGGCGAGCGGGGGCGCGTGATGATTGAGGTTCAGACAGGCTAAGGGAAGGATTAGGGGCGGGCTGCATTGCTGCATCCAGTTCCGCAGCACACTGCGAACCGCTGACCACGCGCCGCAGACCATACGCGCCACGCGGCACACCACGCACGGCTGTTCTTTCCAGGCCCATGCACAGCCCATCGGTACGGCGAGGTAAGGCACACAGGAAAAGGTGCGCGGACTCCACATCGGCCGTGGTGCCCAGTCACGCATTGGAGTGGAGTAGGAGGCGTGGAGGGGGGGGGGGGTCTGAGGGAGGGGTGGTTGACCCTCCTCCTTGACAACTTTTGGCAACATAGCCACCGGAAGTTTTTTTTTCAGCGGTACAACTGTTGATAAAATTCCATTGAATATTGCGGAAGCTTGGTCTCAGCCTTCTGCGCATGGTTGTACAGCAACTCACGTGCCTTCCACAAGGCGATCTTGGTGCCGAAACACGAGCACTGCCCCCCACAACCTGCTCACAGGTTGGGAGCAGGTGTGGGCTGTGCCCCAGCAATAGAACTCTATTGATCGGAATAATTTTTCCAGTGCTCCAACTCAGCCTTTCACCCGCCTTGGAAGGGGGGGAGGGGGTGGGAGGAAGGGGGGGTTGGACCCCAGGAGGGGGCTATGGGTCTTCCTTTATACTTTTGTTATTCCTAATGCGCGACTGGAGGTGCCGTGCCCACAACTCTCTGTGTACTGAAGATCCATTGCTACAGAAGACCGGTAGCCCAGAGTTCGGGGACAGTTGTGTGATCTGATGCAGGGGATTGCAGCAAAGAGCGGCCACACTGAAAGAGACTCAAGAGGACTATCTCAGAAATAAAAATCTCACAAACAGGTCATTCAGTTACGCTGAAACACCGACATAACACACTACACACACACACACACACTACACACACGCGCGCGCACACTACACAAACCACACAAGCCCAACGATACGAACATAAGATGGCTGTCCGCCAAGAAGGTGCGGGAATGACGGGTGCGTCCACCTTCGACACCCTGGGAACGGGGCTGCCCTCATTTGGATGGACGGTGTAAAGGCCCTGGGAATCGGTAAGTCCCAGGAAGATCCGAGGCATGGGCCCGGCGGATGCATGTATCAGGGCATGGCAGGTCTGAAAGGGACGGATATGCGCCGGAGTCCGGCACGTGAAACACACCCACGCACGCGCACACACGCACACACCAAGAAAGAAGCTTCCCAACGCAAAACCCCTGCACACACACGCACACACTCACTCACTCACTCAATCAGTGACTCACAGGCACACACACACGCATGCGCACGCACACACCTACAGGCACACGTACCCCCGGGTAAACACGCACAGACAAAGACACAAGTTCGATGCGAGACAAGAACAGAACCACAAACATAAATGCACACAATAACGACAGCCATCAGGGAAGCACCAGCTGCGGTTGGATGGACCAACCGTCTGTGACACCGTTAGTGACAACCAAAAGAGGGTAATAATGCATTGTGAGTGCCTCAATCGCACCGCGCCCCGCCCCGCGAGCATCGCGCCCTTTAGCAGACACGTCATTCACCGATTTAGTATACCCGTATTACAGGCAGGGACGCGGTTGCCTACAATGCCCCCTGCAAAGGAACCACCAAGGTCACCATTACCCAATGAAGCCTCGGGCTTGGGGAATGTGATGATGGTCGTGTTGGGGAGCGACCGCAAACTTGGTTTCCGTCGACAAGGGGGTCCAAAGGAACTTCCAGAGGGACGTCAGTTGCGGGAATGGATGGGGATGGTGGTGGAGACTCCAGACTGGGGTTACCAAAGGAGATGGAGTCCATGGGGCATCAATGATTGACGACCTGCGCAGCACCTTGATCATACTCCAACTCCACATGCGCATCGTGCAAAAAGCCAACCACCTTCACGGGTATCTGAAGCCCAGTAGACCCGGTGTAGAACACCCTGTCCCCAATGCTCGACTCCATAACAAATAGCAAAGAGGTCTGAGGACACGAGGGGCAAAAACTGATGCTCCGCGGCAGACACGCTGAATGTATCACCATATACCCAGCTTAGCGTGCATGTTTCACTATACACATAGATGCACCTTGTAGCCTTGAAACGCATCAGAGTGGGTGAATTGGGGGACAATAGGTGAGGGAAAGGGGCCAATCCATATCCCCAACCGGAAAGGGGTCAGTACATATCCCCAACTGGAAAGGGGCCGGTCCATATCCGCAACTGGAAAGGGACAAGTCCATGAGGAGAAATCATCCCAAATCGCCGCCCCCATCCACCCACCCACTCACCCATCCGAGAGGTAGAATCCACCCCAAAAAAAGGGGTAGGAATCGCAAGCAACCCAAAAAGTTGCCCTGTGCGCGCCCTGCGCACTAACGCTCCCTCCCAAAGGCACCGTGTCCGCGCACCGCACGCACCGCGCGAGAGGCACTCTCATTGTAGAACGGGATGGATGCATGGGACTTGCTGTAACCTGTATCCGGTGCCCAAGGGCATCATTCAAGTCATCAGCCTCACCTGCACATGGTCCGTGGTGCACCTATCCCAGCTCCGGTGATGCACCCTAATCCCTCTCCCAATCCCTACAGCTCCGTTGCACGCCCTCTCCAGAGACCAGCATCACAAATACACCGCATTTAGTGCTGGCGTACCTCCCACATCATCACCATCGCCTCCCCGCACACCTGCAGGTCCCTGTCAACAACATCCGGCACCAGGTGCTGAGTGTGGGGCAGATTACTGCACTTGCGAAGGCAGAGGGCGGGGGCCTGCCACGACACAATAACGCACTGCACCTCAGTCTCCGGACAACCAACGCAATGCAGTCTGGTCCCGTCCCCCTCCCCTTTGTCCAGGCAACGGCTGGGGCCCACAAACTGCCAATCCTACCGGATATTTAGACGGGTGCTGTCCGCGTGCCACAGTGCTACAGGCCCACGTAGACACATGGCGCCTACGCCCCCCCCTTCTCTGAATATCAGTGGGCACAACGCGCTGCAGTACCATCAATGCCCAAACCCCGCGCCCCTTCCGCAACGGCTGGGCCTTTGCGACACAATGCCAGGGACCCACGACGCACAGAAGGTGGAATCTCTCATCGCCAAACCTGCACCGCCAAATCCACAGTGCAGAGGTGGTCCATGGCTTTGGGGTGGAGGGGGTGGAGGATCCCGTACACTGCGCCCTGGCGGCCGCCCTATGCGCGGCGCATGCCCACCCCCCTCCCCCCCCCCCGCGGGGTCGATTGGGTGCGACTTATTAGCGGACCCTCCTCTTATCATTAGACTGGGGTACAAACCCCCGCCTGGTGTGGCCACACACACACCCCACAAGCCCAACGATACCCAGCACCCCACACAAAGAACATAAGATGATGTCCGCCAAGAAGGTGCGGGAATGACGGGTGCGTCCACCTTCGACACCCTGAGAACGGGGCTGCCCTCATTTGGATGGACGGTGCAAAGGCCCTGGGAATCGGTAAGTCCCAGGAAGATCCGAAGCATGGGCCCGGCGGATGCATGTATCAGGGCATGGCAGGTCTGAAAGATTGGGACAGATATGCGCCGGAGTCCGGCACGTGAAACACACCCACATGCACGCGCGCGCACACACACACCAAGAAAGAAGCTTCCCAACGCAAAACCCCTGCACACACGCGCGCGCACACACGCCCACGCGCGCGCGCGCACACACAGACACCGTCGCACTCACTCAATCAGTGACTCACAGACACGTGGTTAGCACACGCGCAGACACACGCACGCACACACCCACAGGCACACGCACCCCCGGGGTCAACACGCACCGACACGGACACAACATCGATGCCAGACAAGAACAGAACCACAAACATGAATGCACACAAATCACGACGGCCGTCAGGGAGGCACCAGCCGCGGTTGTACACACCAACCGTCGGCAACACCGTCACCGCAGTCCCCTCCACAAGCACAGGGTTGCGCTGACCCCCGGCGAGACGGGGGGAGCGGGGTCCTTTACATACCCTTCCAGGGGTCCGCGTCCAAGGACCAGACGTGCCACTAGTGTCCGGCAGGGGAGCTGAGTTTCGTGAGGAATCAGCGCCGTACCACGTGTCACTCAGTAATATCTGCTCCTGTCGCACCCGGGGCTCAGTAGGAACCAGCTGCGTCCGATTCGGACTCAGTAGGACCCAGCGCCATCTGATCACGTGTGACCTGGTGGACGCTAGTGGCAAGTCTGCCAAGGACCCGCGGAGCCCCCCCCCGAACCCCCGTGGGATGGAAACTGTCGAGCCTGCTTGGGTCCGGAGGGGGGGGGGGGGGGGGGGCGCGTGCGACACACTCGTTCAAGTCTTGTGTGCACGGGACCCCGCAACCTGCGGCAATACAGCCCGTGGGCTGGTCGCTGTGCAGCGGGGCTGGGCTACGTGTGCTGCCTCCTGCGTGCGGCTCTTATGCGATACGGCGAAGGGGAGGGAGTGGGGGGGGGGGGGAGGGGTTGCCACCAAAAGGTGGAGGATGGACCCAGTCCACACTGCCAGCTCATAGCAAGTGACACTCGGGTTAGGACACTGGCAGAGGGCGGGGGGGGGGGGGGGGCGTCGTTTTCAATTGCGACTTCAGGGCAGACCGTGCCCCTGGACGCGCGCTCTGCAAGGCTGGAGGACAAGGGCTGAGCAAGTGGGGAAGGGGAACGACATTCAAAGGGGAACGCAGTGGAGAGCAAGCTAAACCCTCATCACACCTCAAGTGGTGTCCCCCTTGGTAAAGAGAGCCCACCTTGGGCCTTGCCCTTCGCGATGGGAAAGTGTGGCGCAATGTTTCCCATCATTTTTGAGGATCGCGGCAGAATTTTTCCCGAACTGAAGTTTTCGGGATAAAATTTTCAGGGGAGGCGAAAAGCACAATAGAGGGGAACAGTGAGAGGGAGAGGGAGAGGGGGAGGGGGGGGGGGGGGGAGAGAGAGAGAGAGAGAGAGAGAGAGAGAGAGAGACTGGAACTCGCAAGCACAAGGTCACGGGTTCGAGCCCCGGGTCAGGCATATCTGGAGGTGCAACCCCATGCCAGTCGACTGGCAAGGGGAGGCCCGGCCCGAGCGATGGGGCACAATACGGCGGCTCAATACAAATCCTAAAAAACGCCAATACAACTCCTTCACAACCCCCGTACAACTCCCACACAATTGCTGTACAACCCCCCTATTATGACTCCCATGCAACTCCCCAAAAAAGTGCCTGAACAATTCTAAGAAACACGCCCACACATCCACACGACCACCACATACCTCCCATACAACTGCCATACAACACCCATACAATGCCTAAACGACTGTCGTACAACTACGATTCCCATACAATGCGTATGCAACTGCCATACAACTGCCATACAACTGCCATACAACTGCCGTACAACTGCCGTACAACTGCCGTACAACTGCTGTACAACTGCCAAACAACTGCCGTACAACTGCCATACAACTGCCATACAACTGCCATACAACTGCCAAACAACTTCCGAACAACTGCCATACAACTGCCATACAACTGCCATACAACTGCCATACAACTGCCATACAACTGCCATACAACTGCCATACAACTGCTGTACAACTGCTGTACAACTGCCATACAACTGCCGTACAACTGCCATACAACTGCCATACAACTGCTGTACAACTGCTGTACAACTGCCATACAACTGCCGTACAACTGCCATACAACTGCCATACAACTGCTGTACAACTGCTGTACAACTGCCATACAACTGCCGTACAACTGCCATACAACTGCCATACAACTGCCATACAACTGCTGTACAACTGCCAAACAACTGCCGAACAACTCCCAAAAAATGCCGGGACACCGGAATACAGAAGACTGCAACAACTCAGGACGGGTGAGGGTTGTCAGACAAGCGGTGGTAAGCCCGGTAGATGACCCCTTGCCCCGATTTCGCTCTGGATTGACAACAAGCGACAGCGCGGACAGTCCAAACGGCACTGCAGGCGAAATGTACTTCCCGTCCGTCCGCGGGGCCACTGCGACCGAGACGGTCCCAAGGAGCCGTTGGGGGGGTCACGCCGGGTACACGACCGGGTCCGCAAACGCGATCATGCCGGGCGACCGGCGCTGGGCCCGCATGTCCGGGGGGCTGTAGCCGCTGGGGTCCGCCGGGTCCGGCACCAAATGGGCCAGGGAGGGCAGCGTGGCGGAGGTGGGCCGCGAGCTGAAGGCCGAGCTGCCGGCGGTCGACGGCGGCGCGCGCGACGACGACAGCGCGGAGGCCGGCCGCGCCTTGTGGTTGAGGGAGCGGCGCAGGGCCGGGGAGATGAGGCGCGCCTGACTGGACGACTGGCTGGACGACTGGCTGGACGACTGGGCCCCGGTGACCACGACGGCGTGCCTCTGTGTGGCCGCACGGGGGACGGGGGAGTAGAGGCGCGGCTTGGGGCGCCGGAGGGGCAGCGGGTGCTGGGGGCTGCCGGCGGACTGCAGCATGAACTGCAGCCAGTCCGGCCACGAGAAGTGGTAGAGGCCGAGGTAGAGATAGACTTCTACTGCGAGGTACTGCCAGAAGTTCACCGATTCTGGCAATGGGGTCTGCTGCAGCATTTGACTTAGCCTCTGGCTGGTCTCCAGGCTCTTGTCCGCCTGGAGGGAGTGAACAAGGGGTGGGGAAGGGAGGGAGGGAGGGAGGGAGGGAGGGAGGGAGGGAGGGAGGGAGGGAGGGAGGGAGGGAGGGAGGGAGGGAGGGAGGGAGGGAGGGAGGGAGGGAGGGAGGGAGGGAGGGAGGGAGGGAGGGAGGGAGGGAGGGAGGGAGGGAGGGAGGCTTCAATTGGTCGGTAGGCTGAGCTGGATGTCCCCGCCATAGACACTTCCAGCCATTGTTCTTCAGCAAGTTCACAGCAGTGCGTCCGGGTTTTTGCTAGGCGACTGTCCCGGTGCTTCCGCCAGTGTTCGCTTGTCCCTACCTTCCATATGTACACTGTCGTACCCAAGTTTGCGGGGCTTTGACTCTACAGGGTCAGTGGCGTGCATGGTGGTCAGGGTCAGTCCCTGGGATACCTGCTTGACGCTGGCCCCATTCGGCCGGTACTCCTGGGATCTTGGTTCGGGCTCACTGTGCCCTGGTGGTGCTGGTTAGCGCACATTCAACACACAGCCATTCAGGGGGGGGGGGGGGGGTTGCTTGGGTGGGTTTGTTGCGCTGATGGTGCCCATGTGGGGCACTGGGTTTATGGAGTGGTGCAGTGAGAACACATGGTGCTGCAGGACAGTGTGGAGGCGTCGTCAGACATGCGTGACGCTGGCGATGTGTGCCTTGATGAGGTGTGGGAGGACGGCATGCTTTCGGTGTCTGCCTGGCTTGGTCCCTGCTCCCAGTCCATTTCAACCAGCTGCAGTTCTGCCAACAGATTTGCTGCTACACGTGGCGACATGGGTGATGGTGGTTGGGGGGTGTGAAATGTAGTTCTGCGTTCCAGCGCCTCCCACGGTGTGTGCATGCAGTGCACTGTGCTCGGTGTGGCCAATGAGGTGTGAGGGAGGCGGGCTCGGAGGTTGGAGAGTGGCGTGTAGGCGACGGTGTGTGGTGTGAATCTCTTCGGGTATTTGGGGTTCCTGGCCGGGGTGCAATCTTCAATGTCCTGTGACGGTGTCGGTCGGCGAGGGGTTCTGGGGGGGGGTGGGGGGGTGCTGTACTCTTCCGCTGTGTGCCGCAGTGGTGTGAGCTGCGACTCTGGGAGGGAGGGAGGGAGGGAGGGAGGGAGGGAGGGAGGGAGGGGGGGAGGGAGGGAGGGAGGGAGGGAGTGATGTAGGGAGGGAGTGATGTAGGGAGGGAGGGAGGGAGGGAGGGAGGGATGTAGGGAGGGAGGGAGGGAGGGAGGGAGGGATGCATTTGTGTTGAAGCTCGACCCGGTGCTTTGGCTTTTTGGGGCATGCAGTTGTCGTAAACCCTGACCCTATGCTATGGCTGTTGAGCATGCGGCGTTTGGCGTGCATCCTGACCCTACGCTGGGGGGCGATTCCAATACCCAGCACTGCACCCAGCACTGATTATTTCTTGGAGGCTTCTCGATGCTTGCGCGCCTGTTCCTACCTCTCGATCCCCCAAATAGGAAAGACAGGGGGAATCAACCCCCCCCCTGTTCGGGGCAAAAAATTTCCACTGTACGGGCCACTGTGCGGGGCGGACCTTTTTTGGTAAAAAACCCTCAGCAGGGCATTGCGTGGTGAGCCCAATCACCAAAACATGTTCAGAATCTATACCACCAATAAGCCAGATGTCAGCAGAGACATGTCATACCTGAGTTGGTACATGCATGCATCCAAGGCCGAGCAGTCATGGGTTCAGTACCCGCGTCCGGGACCTTTTCTGGCGCTTTTTCTGGCGCTTTTTCAGCATTACAAGTGCACATGACATGCATTGGACACATGCATTGGATTCTTTGCTTTGCGCAAGGGTTTCACTGGAATGGGGCAAGGAGGCAGAGGCGGGAGGGCCGACCTGCTGCGTCCACTGAATCAGGTGCGACTGCGACACGTACCCCGTGCGGCCGCGGTCCGCCGACAGGAAGCACAGCTTGAAGTGCATGAACAGCCCCAGGGAGATGCCCACCTCCCCGAACGCCCCGATGTCGACGCTCGCCGAGCGGCTGGTGGCGGCGCTGTGGCCGCCGGGCGGCGCGGAGCTGGCCCGCGGCGGCCGCGAGCCGAAGGGGCTGCCGTTCATGAAGGCGTCCATGGGCTGGGGCAGGGCGGTGGTGGGGACGTCGCGGCCGGCGATCCTCCGGACCTGTGAAGGGCAGGGGGGGAGCGGGGCTGCGCAGGGGTGTGCCGCGTGCCGGTGTCATGCGCGGGCCGTCCCTCTGTCGGCCGTGTTGATGTCCACGACCCGTGTGGGGGGGCTTTGCTGGGGGGCCTTGTTGGGGCTGCCCTATCAACAGCATTTTGTAGATGCCCTCCACGGATTCGGGGGCCTGCGGCAGTGCTCTGTCCATTCTCTTCGGCTGGTTCGGAACCCGCCGCCCCCCATGGGGTTGCTGTGCCCCACCCTCACCCTGTCCTGCCCTGCACAAGACATGCACTGGTCGGGTGGGGGCAACGGAGGGAGAGGGAGGGAGGGAGGGAGAGAGAGAGGGAGGGAGGGGTGTAGGTGTAGGTGTAGCGTGACCTGACGATATAGGCTTTTCTTGGAAGCCGCACGCCCCGACGGTTGGCGGGAGGTCTCCGTCTAGCACTAGAGAGGCCCCTCACCCAAGGGCCCCTCCACGCGCTGTGTTTCTTGCCGGCTGTTTCGCTCTTTGTCGCGCCGCTCGCTGCACCCCGCGCACTACATGCTCGTGCCTCGCAACTTGGTGCCACCACTTAGTGGGCTTTGTACCACCACTTGGTGGGCTTTGTGCCACCACGCGGTGGACTTTGTGCCACCACTTGGTGGGCTTTGTGCCACCACGCGGTGGGCTTTGTGCCACCACGCGGTGGACTTTGTGCCACCACTTGGTGGGCTTTGTGCCACCACGCGGTGGACTTTGTGCCACCACGCGGTGGGCTTTGTGCTTCCTTGCGGTGGGCCGCGTGCCACCTCATGGTGGACTCGGTGCTTCCACGCGCTGGGCTTTGTGCCACCACGTGGTGGGCTCGCTGGGTGCTGCAGGCAACCCCCGCCCGGTTACCAAACTAGGGGTGTCGAGGGTGCAGCACCAGCAGCACGTCAGGTGCAGCCGTTGTGCAGCAGCTGCTGCTTCCCCTTTCATGCTGCTGCACATGTTGTGTAGCTCACTGCAGCCAACCCCCGCCCCGTTACCAATCTAGGGGCTATGGGGGTGCTGCGTCAGCAGCACGTCAAGGGCAGCCCTCACGCTGCAGCACCTGCAGCCCTTCATGCTGCAGTACGCGTGCTGCAGCTGTCTGCAGCCAAACCCAGCTCGGTTATCTTTGCAGGGGCTGCGGGGTTGCTGCACCTGCAACACTTCCGGTGTGCTGCGGCTGCTGCAGCCACTTTCTTGCTGTAGTTAGTGGGCCGCAGCTCAGTGCAGCTGACCCCCGCCCCGTTACCAATGCAGGAGCTATGGGGGAAGCTGCATCGGCAGCACTTCAGCTGCCGCCCGAGTGTTGCAGCAGCTGTGGCTCGTTGGGTGCTGCAGCGTGTGTTGCAGCTCACTGCAGCCAACCCCGCCCCGTTACCAATCTAGGGGCTATGGGGTGCTGCATCAGCGACGCACCAGGTGCAGCCCTCATGTTGCAGCAGCTGCAGCTCTTCACGCTGCACTCCATGTGCTGTCCATGTGCTGCAGCTGACCGCAGCCAACCCCCCCGGTAGCAATCCAGCGGCTGTGGGGGTGCTGCTGCAGCACCACGTCAGGTGTGCTGCAGCTGCTGCAGCCACTGTCGTGCTGCAGTTCGTGGGCTGCAGCTGACCACAGCCAACCCCCGCCCCATTACCAATGCAGGAGCTATGGGGGTGCTGTGTCAGCGGCACTTCAGCTGCCGCCCTCGTGTGGCACCCGTACCTGTCATGGGCTCTGGCTGCGTCGTTGTTCACGTGCACGGCGCGGGGCTTGCTCGTAGCGTGCACTGCTCGGGGTGTAGGCGCTGGCGCGCTGCTCTGTTGGTGTGTACCCACCCCAGGTGCCGGTCGCTCCGCGTGTTTGAGGAGGACCGTGCGTGGAGGACGTCCTCCAGTCCTGGGATGAGCTGGCTCAGCGCTGGACGTCCAGCCGATGGTTACGGCGCTAGCTCCCCACCATGTTGGCATGGTGCCCGAGGCCGCGGGGTATGGGGCCGCCTGCCTCAGAGGGGCCACTTGGGGCTCGCTCTGCGCGTTGCCTCTTGCTGCCGGTGTGTGTTTGTGTGGCCTCCCTAGCCTGTTTGATGTAGGCTGTCGCGGGTCTTGGCGCAACGTCGGTGAGACGCGCTCAGAGTCCTCGCACAGGGAGGGCGGCCAAATTAGGCCTCATCCACAGGGCTGAGCCCGCCCGTGGGGTGGGTGGACCTTGTTCGCCGCGACAAGGGTGTGGCTCCGGGAGAGGGAGGGAGGGGGAGGGGGGAGGGAGGGAGGGAGGGAGGGAGGGAGGGAGGGAGGGAGGGAGGGAGGGAGGGAGGGAGGAGGGAGAGAGGGAGAGAGAGAGGGAGGGAGGGGGAGGGGGGAGGGAGGGAGGGAGGGAGGGAGGGAGGGAGGGAGGGTGGGAGGGAGGCAGTGAGGGAGGGACGGAGGGAGGGAGGGACGGAGGGAGGGAGGGACGGAGGGAGGGAGGGAGGGAGGGAGGGAGGGACGGAGCGAGGGAGGGAGGGAGGGAGGGAGGGAGGGAGGGGTCGGAGGTAGTGTTTGGGCAAGGGAGTGAGTGACCGAAGCAAGGTACAGCGGGTGAGCAAGTGGGGGCAGGGAGAGGGGTGAGGGATGGGGGCAGGAGACCCCACCTCAACCCCTTCCACTGCCCCTGCCCCTGCCCCTGCCCCTGCCCCTGTCCACATCACTGACCGTGCCCATACTCCGGCACAGGGACGGAGTCATGCACAGCGGCAGAGAGCAGTCGAGGGAGGGCTGGCAGGGCACGGCCTCGATAGCGCCTAACTGAGGGGTGGGGACAAGGGTGCGGGGGGGGGGGGGGGGGGTAACCTGAGGCTGACGCACTATGACGGGCGTGGCCGACCGGGAACCGGCGCCGTCCAGGTGCGGCGCGGGCGACGGCGCGCGCCCGGTGGGCGGGGCTCCCCCGGCCACGCGGGGGTCCCCGTACGGCGGCGCAGCCCGGGCCGCCGGGGGGGCGCGGTCGGCGTACGGCGACGCCGACCGGGACAGGGGCGCCGGGTACGCGGGGCCCGGCGCCGGGTACACCGCCGGCGGCGCGGCGTACGCCTCCGGCCCCGGCGCGGCGTAGGGCGCGGGCGCGCCCTGCCACACGGGCTCGGGGTACGGGGACGGGGACCGGACGGACGGGGCGGCGGAGGGGTAGTCGGGGTACGGGCCCGGCGCCCAGCCCCCGGCGTCGGGGGGGGGCGGGTGGGACTCGGGGTAGTGGTACGCGGGGCGGGGGTCCGGGGCGTAGTAGTCCGGCGGGGCCATGCCCGAGCGCACCAGGGCCCACTGGGCCTTCTCTTGGTTGAGTTTGATGGTGTTGGCCTCCAGATCCTTCCGGAACATCTCGAGGCTGGCCATCTCCTGCGCGAACGCCGAGCTCTGCAGCTGCATCTGATGGGCGAGCTGCTCCTGCTGCAGCTGCGTCTCCAGTTGGACCTGCGGCGGGCGGCGTGCGGGGGCGGTGGGCGGTGCGGTGGGGGGGAGGTCGCGCGCGCGTCACAGGGCGGTTCCGCGCGTGCATGTCCTTTTGGGGGATACGTGGGGGAGGGGGGGCAGCCATCAAGGCTGAGCGTGTACCCCCCCCCCCCCCCCCCGGAGGGAAGACGGTCCCCCCCCCACTTTCCATGGGGGACGGTCACCAAGTGACACCGCCCCCCCATTCCCGGTTCCAGTGTAACCGAAAGAAAATTTTTCTTCATTGCCTTCGGCGCCTCGTATTTCCTATGCTTTTGGGGACAAGTGACCCCCCCCCCCCACCGGGGAAGGACAAGGGGGGGGGGGGGGGAGGACAGGGGGGGGGGGATGGTACGCCAGTTGGTACGTCCGGGTTTGCGTGTTTGTTCCCCTTTTGAGGAGGGAATCCTCCACGCGTGGAGGGGGCGTTGGCTGTCCATCCATTGGGGCGGGGGTGAAGGGGGCGGGTTCAAAGGCATGCGAGGGGATGGGCAGCCCGCGAGGCGAACCTCCAACATCTGGGGACAAGTACTTGAGAGCAGGAGAGGTGTCCACCTGCTCCCAAGTGATGCTTCTGCCCCTTGGATCCCTCCCAGGCTGTCTGCGGCATGCCGGGGGGGGGGGGGGGATCAATGGTCGGTTCCGATAGACTGAATGTCCCCGCCATAGACAATTCCAGCCATTAGTCCAGCAGTACTGCAAGGTTCATTCATTGCACGTGTCCCCTTCTTGGTTGGGGTGCTCCACTATGTAAAGTACAGTGAGGCGTTTTTTGCGGTTAGCTCTGTGGGTCACTTGAGTGCTTGTCCTTTCTGCCGACTCTAAAGAACAACCGGGATCAATAAGATAGCAGTCGTCCATAAGGTGTGGACTGCATTCATTGTACTACTTGCAAACTGACTGGGCTGCCGGGGGAGGGAAGGGGGGGGGGGGGGGGCGTTGCTTGAAGGGGAAGGGGGGGCAATCGGGGCAATTCCAGAGCGGTTGTAGACCGGTCACGGGGGGTGTGAAAGCGGTTGGGGGGTGGGCGGTTACTGGCGGTTGGAAATGCGGTTGGGGGCTGGTGTTGGGGTATGGGAATGCCTTTGGGGTCTAGTCAAGGGCCGGAGTGTTGGGGGGGAGGGGGGAGGGGGAGGGGGACAAGACGTGCAGAAACGTAGTTTTGGTGGGGCAGAGCAACAAAAATCAGAACAAACAGCTCCTCAGTGACAGTACCATAGGCGCCTTTCGCTGTGCCACAAGACATATATTGTGCAACAGTTCAATGGGGGCTCATTCCGCCGACACCAATGAAACAAAAGAGAAGCTACGCTGCAGTCCGCCAGACACGTACATCCCACAAGGCGCATCATCCCTCCACCCGCACCCCCCCCTTCCCCCCAGAGGGACTCCCCACCACCAAACTGGGACCGCTGCAGTTGCCAGCCAACGAAAACAGTACCCACACGTCTGCCGACCCATCCCCACACCAGCAGCTGAGGCTGCGATCTTTGACCTGTACAGGTGTTCGACAAAGGCCTGGAAGGCAAAATGCCAGGCGCCAGCCCCCGAAGTCATGATGCCAGCGGGGGGGGGGGGGGGGGGGTTGGCACAAGGCCTTGGTGGTTGGCTCTGTTAGCCTGTGGCGGCGCCTATTGGCCTCTCTCCCTTGAACCTTCTGCCATGACAAACAGGCATCCGCACTAATGCGGGCATCCGCTCGGCCGCGGGCATCCCCCTGCCTGGGGGGGGGGGGCTCCAGAATGCAACTTCTGCCCATGGCGGGAAGGGGGGGGTGGGGGGAGTTCCAGAATGGGGACATCGTCCCGGTGGCATCATGCGCCCCCCCCCCTTCACCGCAGGACGAATCATGGGACCTGGACACTACCACAAAGGTACTGAATCACAAACCTGACCAACACCCCTGACACACAATCTGGTCCTGTAGACACCTGTTGAAACCTAATAATTGTTTTTCCTGTTGATTTCCTGTTGTTGAACGCAGCCTGTTCATCTTTCCGTAGTGTTTGTGAAACTGCCTTCTCTGGTGCCGCCAAAAAGGCCACCCTTCGATATTGGCGGTCTCTAGACCAGTTGCCAGGGACAGGCCCCAGGACGCGTAAGGACCCCCCCGCCGCCCCCCCGCCGGTGATCATCCCCCTTCCCAGGCACCCCGTCAGGCACCACTGACACGGGGGCGCAGGGCGGTGACCTGCTGCCGGATGCTGTCCCTTTCCTGGGTAGAGAAGGGGCGGGACAAGGAGGCCATCTCATGCTCCACCGCCGCCTTCTGCCCCTCCAAGTCAGCGATGCGGGCCTTCAGGGCCTCGCGGGTCCGGTCGAAGGACTGCCGCTCGGTGGTCAACTTGGATTGGGCCTTGACGAGGTCAGCGGCGGCGCTGCCCAGGGCCACTTCGAACGTGTCGCGCTCCTTCTGCAGCTCCTGCATCTGTGAGGAGGGAGGGAGGGAGGGAGGGAGGGAGGGAGGGAGGGAGGGAGGGTGGGAGGGAGGGAGGGAGGGAGGGAGGGAGGGGGAGGGAGGCAGGGACTGTTTAGATTTAGGTTTAGCGTGGCCGTACGCTATCGGCGCACCCGCTGGGTGGCCTCACGCCTTGACAGTTGATTGCGGCTGCCGTCAAGCACTAGGAGGGCCATACACCCATGGGCCCCCCCACACGCCGTGGGATGTGTGCGGCCGTCCGCGTGTACAGGGACGCACTTCGCACTCAGCGATCGCCGTTGGTGCTTGTGTCTTGTAGGGCTTGCTGCAGCTGTGCTGCTGCTGCTGCTGCTGCTGCTGCTGCTGTGGTGCTACTGCTACTGCTGCTGCTGCTGCTGCTGCTGCTCCTGTGCTGTAGCTCTGCAGTTCTACTGCTGGCGTGGTCTGTGCGCACGGCGTGGGGCTCGCTCGTGGCACGCGCTGCTTGGGGTGCGCGTGGGGCTTTGCGCCTGTGGGGGTACACCTCATTGGCGCTGGCCCCTGTTGTGATTGCGGGTGGTTGTGTTGTGGGGCCGCGCTCAGAGCACGCCCTCCTTTCTAGTGGGTGCTGGCTCAGCACTGGATGCCCAGCAGCTATTAGGCCCTAGCCACCCACCATATTTTCATGGTGCTGCCCGCGGCGGGGTTTGGGGCCGCTTGCAGAGCAGGGTGCCACTTGTGGGGTGCGCGTGGCTGCCCTTTGGTGAGTGATTGTGGCCTCCCGGGTCCTGTGTTGATAGGACTCTTGAGCGGGCCCTTGTGCGCACGGACGCCCGTGTGCCCGGTTTCCTCGCTCCGTTTCCTCGCTCCAAGAGGGCGACGGATGCCCATCTCATCCCCCAGGCTGAGCCTGCTCAGGAGAGATGTCTCCCGTTGGCCATTCGGATGCCCGCCGGAGGGGTGACACTGAGGGAGGGAGGGAGGGAGGGAGGGAGGGAGGGAGGGAGGGAGGGAGGGGATGGATGGGATGGGGGGGCGGCCATAACCCATCAGTCTGAACACTATTTGATACACCTCCCAGGCCATGATGTCTGGGTTTGAAATACAGGGGGGGGGGGGGGTGCAGGGGGACAATTTCGACGGGGATAATCTCGGAGGGGGAAAATTTCACCGCCTCCTTGAACACTGAAGCTTGCTATTGATTTCCTGGCGGGCTGTGGATGGTCCCTGATATGTCCTGGTAGGCTCTGGATGGTCTCTCCAACAGACACAGCTGGAAATTGCATCTCCAAGTGGCTGGTGCACAGACCCTAGATTGATATATCGCTGGACATGGGGTGCCCATAAAATTCTCCCCTCCCAAAATTTTTCCCCCTCCTGTAACCAGCATGATCCTCACTCACCTCATGCCAGACTCACTTAGTTCGACTCCAATGAATTGTGCTTTGCTCATAAAGTGTTTTGCCGTGCTGCTCTCGCAGCGCATACCAGACCCGCACCAAATGTTGCCTTGGAGGGAATGTTTGCCTGGCGCGCCCGGCATCCGAATCAATGTGCTGGTCATCGATCCCAATGCCTTACCCCCATCATACCGAGCTTGGGGTGCCCTTTTCACAATCGCAAAAGCACAAGTCAGTCATGCATGACTAGAAGAAGTGATGGCGATGGAGTGTAATGACAGTATTAACCCTCTTGGAATCATGGCTTGCTCTCTTGGGCACTAAAGTAAGTGCCCAAACCCCATTCTGCTAGGCCAGGTCAGCAGACTCGGTACAGACACTTGCCCCCAAACGGTTGGAGGTTGGATGGTGACCGTTGGAACTCTGCCAGGCGCGTCTGGCGTGCGAACGTTCCCTCTTAAGGTCCCGCCAATAGTGCAACTATCGAATGTTTCTTGGGCTGCCCAGGTCAGCTCTTCCCCCTCCCACAGCACCGATTCGGGCCCTACCATACCAAGGTTAGCTCTCAACACCAAGATGTGGTTCGGACCATCCACTCAAGACTCGGTTTCAAACAAAGAGAAAACGATGTGGCGAGAAGAGGGAAAAAGGAAAATAACGTAGCGCTTCTGGGGGGGGGAGGGGGTCCTGAACAAGTCAGGGTTAGGCTCTGAAAAGATGGACCTAGGGAATAGTGTGAGGTGTTGCGAGTTACACGAGATAAATGTGTGGGGTTTGTGAGAGCTGTAGTATGGGAGTAGCACAACAGTGGTCTACCTTCCCCCCCCCATGTCCATCCCCCCCCCAAGGGACGACGGTTCCCCCCCACCCGGGGGGGAACCGTACACCACTCCCGACCAGCCAATTCTAGTATAACCCAACTAAAATTTTTCTTCAGCGCCTTCAGCGCCTGTGATTTCCTATTGATTTCTTATTGTTCATGGGCCAAGTGACGGTTCCCCCCCTGAGGGGGGAATGGACACGGGGGGGGGAAGGTAGGTGCTGTACGGCAGTTGGTGGGAGTTGTAGGAGAGTTGTATCGGAGACGGTTCAGAGTTGTATGGGAATTGTACGGCAGGCGTGCTGGAGATTGTAGGGAGTGTGGGGGGCTGTCTGGGTGCTGGTCACAGTTGATACACGAACCGATTCCTGGATGAGTGACCTCACAACGCACACCGCTCCCCCCGCGGCCGCCCTCCACAGCCTCATACTTTGGTCTGCGCCTGCACAATGTCCGCCGAGGCGCTGTACCGCTTGTTGACGACAGAGTCGGCCTGGCACGCCTGCAGCTGCCGCTCGGCCTCCTCGCGCCGCGTGCGCTCCTCCTCCAACAGCCCCTGCACGAACGCCAGCTGCTCGCTGGGGCCCGGGCCCGGGCGCGCGCGGTCCGCCGCGCCGCGGAGGGCGTCGCGGCCCGCGTCGCGGTCCGCGCCGCGCCTCCGCTCGGCCTCCACCATGTTCAGCACGGCGTCGTGCCGGAGGGACTCTTCGGACTGCACGCGCTCCAGGAGGGTGCGGATGTTGGCGACCAGGACCTGCACGTGGGCCTCGCCCACCTGGAACGCCTCCTTCTGACTCGTCTTGGGCGACAGCTTGGGCTGCGAGCGGCGGCGGTCCTCGCGCCCTGTGCACAGGAGTTGACGGGGACGTGGGATTTGGGCTTCGGGCTTGTCCTCCCTGACGGGGGCTAAGGGGGGATGAAAGGTAAAGGTAAAGCGGTAACGTGCTCGGGTGATGTCCAAGCTCCAGCGTAAACCTGGATTTAAGGGCACAATCATCATTTCCACTGCAACAGTATTGGTGTACAGCATGGTGATATTGGTACGTACCCCCCGCCCCCCTTGCAAACTCCCGGGTTAGCGCGCGACGGTCTCCCGGGTGGGGGGGGGAGACGGTCGCCAAGTGACGGTCTCCCGGGGGGGGGGGGAGATTGCAAGGGGTATTTCAAGGCAAACTGTGGTACCCTCCACTAATGCAAGCAAAGAGAACATGTGTGAAGCGACTTTCGCGTTGATGCCAATGTGCTTTATCCAACACAAATGTTATTCGGAATCCAAAGGAACGGTAAAGAACTTCTGGGTACGAGAATAACACACTTTGAACTGTTGCACATGCTCAGTTTGCATGACAGGCACGTGGTGTGTTGCTAAGCAGGTGTAAAGCAGATGGGCAACACAAACGAGCACAATACATGTTAACTAGAAAAACATGGAAGTGACGGTCTCCCGGGTGGGGGGGGGAGATTGCAAGGGGGGGGGGGTTTGCAAGGGGGGGGGGGGTACATTGCGCCAATGGTCATAGGCCTGGAGACTGCTGTTGGTTATGAAGATACTGGATAAGCTGGATTTAACCCCCCCCCCCCGCCGCCCCTGCTGCAAGTTGGCGCGGGTGCACGGTGCGTGCACAGCGCGCACCGGTTTGGGCAATTACATCCCCCAAACGGACCCTCACAGAAAGGCACTGCAGAGCAACATTGGCACCCGCTCATTTGCACTGCTGCGGTTGTAGAAGACAGGGGTACCAGCGCAAACCCAAGACAATGGCATTGTGTTGCTGAGCTATAGACCAGGGAATAGCATGTGCAATGCAGTCCTCAGGGCATGCGGGATGCAATGGGGGACCAGCCCGGCAACCCAGCGCCTCCCGGGGCAACAACAAAGAGAACAATGGTGTCAGATAAATTATCTGAATAAAAAACTGCGCACACCGTGCGTGCCACTCTCCCCAGGGGGAATGTTTGCCCGGCGCGCGCCCGGCGCATGCCGAGGCGCACCACCTTTGTATCAAGTATCTGATCTCTAGCCCCAGGTTTGTCCTCACCTGGGGAAGTCCCCCAAGTAGAGCGCACTAGACCGCAAATCTTCTCTGCAACGCACGTTGCATCAGCCGAAATATGAGAATTCAACAACACAAAATGTCACTCCCACCACTTCCAACCACCACCCTTGCCATCCTCATAAACTGGGTGCAAAGGATGGGCCAAATTCTTAGACACGGGGAGAAGGTACTCCAAATTGTTTGGTGAGGTGGGGGCAAAACAGGCACGAGTGGGGAATGGTCCAAAAAAAAGATGCCCGGCGCGCTAACGCTCCCCCCCAAGCACGCTGAAAGCCAGGTAGTATCCCACTGGCAGGAAACCATTGTTCTCTTGTTCAGCATACGCAGTGAAGCCGCGACCACAGGTTGTCCAAACGCGGCGAAGCCGCCCCCACAGGTCCAACAAGGTGGTCCCCATGCTTAGACAAGGCCGTGCTTGCGTGGGGGCAGGGGGGCGGGGCTACCCTCCTCCCACAACCCCACCACACGTGACTCTGTGGCTGCTCAGTATAAGGGCAATTTGGGCGACGTGAAGCTGTCGGAAACGCACAGGGCCACTGTGCGGTACATGGTGTACAGCTCCCAGCCCGACTCTGGTGGCAGTTCACAGGGACAGAGGGGGCATGCGTTCCGTGCTCCGGGGGCCCCCACCCATGCTCCGCAGCATGACGTTGTTCAGCGTCACAGTAATACACTCGGAGAGCCCTGTGTCCCTCCTCCTGCACTGCCCTAGGAGGAACGTGCGTGCTCAAATCAGTGACCCAGGGTAACAGCATTTGGTGACACTGGGAGTACGTGTAAAGCCGTGGGGAGCCACAATGCTGATGGATCGGATGGATGATTGCAAAATCAGCCACTTGGATGCTCATTGCTTGGGGTAGATTCTTGAGGTGGACTTTTTTTTTGCAATCAAATGCAGTGTTCTCAAGTCCATTCTTCGGGTGGACTTGCCGAAGGCAATACAAATTCGTCTTTTTCCGAAACCCGGCGCCCTTCCAATGGATTTGGATGATCATTTGGTGGCAATACGGGTATTTGAGCACCCATGGGGACCCATGTAGTAGGCGTGTGGGACCCGATGCAGCGACCTCGCGACGACCTGCTGCACGTGTGGATGCACTGTTGCGTGTGGTCACCTATTGGGGGGCTGATTGGGGGGCCTATTGGGGGGCCTATTGGGGGGCCTATTAGGGGGTGCACCCACACTACCTCGGAAGCAGGCTCCAGCCCCCTGTGTCGGCGAACCAACCAAACGAGGGCTTGGTCGTTCGGTCTGCAGGAAGCCTTCGTCCTGCGACATGCGCAGGACCAACACCACGCGGGACAGACACACACCCAGCGTTCTGGACAAGCGCAGGGGCCTGGTGACCTGATGGAGGGGACCTGTCCAGAGGACTATGATGATCTGTTCAGGGCGCAGCTGGGCCAGAACCCAGTCACGCACGCCAGGTACTTCAGATTCGGGCTGCACCCGTACCACCAGCAGCCCGTCAGCCGCCGCTGGTCTGTTGTATGGCAACTCACATCCTGTACCAGCTGGGCCACAGTCTCCACTAGAGCCACTAATGCATGACTCGCACGCAGATACAGTGGATCAGTACTGCACCTGTGGCCACTGGTTGCTTGATACATCGCCACAGAAACGACACGGGGGACGTTGAAAAAAGTGGCGAGGCAGGGCAGGGAGAAAATGCAGATAGGCTGCCACACGGTGATGGGCCAGTGGCACCTCGGAGTCCATGCAAACGGCTTCCTGAACCTGAGACTCAACCCCCCCCCCCCCCTTCCAGAATGTGCGCCAAATCTGGCGCCCCCCACTCCGCGTTATCAGAGAAAAGACAGCATGTCGCGGTATGAGATCACCAGCGCATTCCGATGCCAAAGCACTGCAGGGGAGTCACAGAGCGGGCACTGCGTATCCATGAATAATTAATAACAAAATAACAACAAAAACTCCAAGCCTTGAGGATCTCTTGGGAGAGAGGGCTCAGAAAGGGGTCCTCGGGAGCTCCACACCGATGTTCTTGACGTCGATGGAGCCCAGGTCCTGCAGGTCGCTGCTCAACGACAGCGGCTTGTGCCGCTTCACGGAGACCTTGTGCATCGCCGGGAGCATCTTGGGGTCGAGGAGGCCGGCGTCAGCCATCTCGCACACGAGGCACTGGGGACCCTCGGGGCACTTGAAGGCCCCGCCGTCCACCGCCTGATTGGTCTGCATCATCCCCCTCTGCGCTGTGCTGGAGGGCGCGACTAGGGCATGCGACGGAGGCGACACACAGGAGGGGCCTCACGCGTGCCGGGCATGTACAACAGAAACGTCCATCGTGCACCCTGCAGAAGCCACAAGGGGTCCCGAGGCCGAACCCCAACAACGGAAGCTACACTGTTGTCCGATGCAAGTGCACGCAACTCCTGGGCAAATGCAATGCCATCCCCGGCACACCGGCCAACCACCAGCGGTCACCGGCCAGCACATCCAAGTATGCACGTACCCCCCTGTGTCCAATGAATGCTTTGTCCAACAAACACTTCCGTTCCGACCGTACTCTTTTGGGGCATGATTAATTGGGTACCAGGTTTCAGAACCGGGGTTTTAGGCTAAAGGAATGGGGGATGGAGGGGCTGTTGTGATGCATCTTGCAATAATGGAGGGCAAACTTGTAAAGCAGGATGTGAGGAAGGAAATCATATTAAGGAGCAATAGTCCATGGGGCTTCTACCCATTCCAGCCCCCAGACTCACCCAAGGGGCAAGTCGTGCGGGTTTCTGGAGAGCTGCCGCCCTGTATGACAAGAGGCTCCCCCCTCCGTCCTTTAGGTTGCCTCACGTGAGGCCCGTCCATGCTTCATGAGCCCCTCCGCACTGTTGGAAGACAGAGCACCGTCCTGCATGCTGTACAGCATGGTGGAGTGTCGTGCATGGGGGTCACGAACCCATCCCTGGCCCTGTCGGGCCATGCCAGGCAATTCCGTGCAGAGACGCTGTGCTCCGCGAAGAGAGGGAAAGGTAAAGGGGTTAGGGGGCCAGCAGGATGTGAGGGAATGGCATCCCTCAGCTACAGGACCTCTATTGCCAACCGTGATTGATTCTCTATTTGCACCGGGAGGTGCCATACAAGCGGTACCACACTGGTGTGCGTGAAACTCTCATGGGGGCCATTCCATATGGTGCAGGCGAAAAGGGAGTGTATGCGGTTGACGGTGCTCCCTGTCATATGCACGTCTCGGTTTGCCGTGTGTTCCGGCCCGTTCATACTTCCATGCCTGTTTTTATTGGACCGTGAATGCAGGCTGCAGGCCGATCGCCGGGGGCAGGGCCAGTAGCCAGCCGTTGCCTGCCAGTACCTGTCAGTTGCTGGTAACCACCAATAACCGTCAGGATAACCGTCAGGCCTGTGCCATGGGTTTGGCTAGTGACCACTGGCGGTTGGCCGGTGCGCCGGGGATGGCAAGATGCATCACAGCAGCCCCTCCATTCCCCAAACCTTTAGCCTGAGACCCCGGCTCTGAAACCTGGTACCCAATTAATCATGCCCCAAAAAAGTACGGTCGGAACGGAAGTGTTTGTTGGACAAGGCATTCATTGGACACAGGGGGGTACGTGCATACTTGGATGTGCTACATTTTGTTTTGGCCCGCGGTCCATTCCAACTCCGGGGCGGGGCCGCAATTGGTCAGGTGTGGAACCGCCACTTTCGCTCCAGCCGCGCCTGCCCCACGGCCTTCCTTGCGTAATCTGTTCTCAAGTTCGGGCTTGTGGCCAGTGGCCTGCTGCATTGTCCCAGTGTTAGAACGCCATCAGGACATATCCATTAGAATGGTATTCGAACACCGGCAATGCCACGTATCAGCAGGATCTGCTGCCACACCGACGCACCCAAGCTAGCCGGGACGTTGGACATGGTGCACGGGAGAGGCTCAAGGCACCGGCCCAAGAGATGGGTGGTTGCTCCTGCGGCACTGCTCCAATGCCTCCTCTGGCCGACATTGAGACAGGAGTCTGGGAAGCAGGCTCAAGCCCCCCCCTCCCCCCGCCCCGGAGTGACCCTGGTGACCACTGAGTGTAGGGAGTGTGGCCAAGCGAGGCCAGCGCCAGCAAGCACGCCTAAAGCGCAGTCAACCCAAACATGGAACACCGAATGCACGCCACGACCCGAACCCCGGAATCAAGCGGCGAAGTGACCCCAGGCGATAAAGCCCAGAACCCAAAGCCCTGATTCCACAGCCCTGACCCCAGCCAGGGAGGCAGGGACTGGAACGGTTCAGACCTTGGCAAGCTGGCAAAGTGGGGCTTGTTGCACCGCGCACATACCACGTCGGCACCGTGGCAACTACAAGTAGTCAAACACCGGTGCACCACCCCAAGATGTACCCCGCCCCCCCCTTGCGCAAGCACGGCCGCGGTCCCAGAAACCCAAGCAAAATAGCGGTTCAACGCCCACCTGGTGCTTAGACAAGACTGTGCTTGCGTGTGGCACACACGACGGCAAACACACATGACTGCCCACATCCAGGAGAGCCCTCAGATGCAGATGGTGATAGGCTGTGGAAGGGGAATATCAGGAATGGCTAAGAATCACTTCAAAACAAACATCGTCGGGTGGCAATGTGCGGTAAAATGTTTTTTTAAACCCCATGCTACATCTGGGACCACAAAAACAGTGGTCCCAAAAAATTCTGAAAACAGCGGCCCAACGCCCACCACGTGCTTAGACAAGGCTGTGCTTGCGCAAGGGGGAGGGGGGGTACCCACCAAAACAGCCCATAGAACCCCAGAAAACCTCAGCTGCAAGCACACCACCTGTCTTCTTGGGGTCTTTATTACGATTGCCAATAATTCCCAGGGCTTCTGGGTCGTTCTTGTTCTTTCCTAGAGCCCCCCCCCCCCCCCTTATCATTCCCCACCCCAAGGCCTTCACTTCCGGGTGGTGTACAATGAAATCGGTGCCCACCACTAACTCAAAAGCGTCGGTATCCAGAACGTATGCTCGGTGGGAGACCTCTCGGCTGCCCAGATGGATGATGAGGATAACCATTCCCATTGTCCGGGTAGTCCGACCATCCCCCACACATAAAGTGACATCAGGGAAGACGGTCCCCCACCACCCCCTTGGGGACCGCACCACCACCGTACACGAACATTTGCAGGCACAGAAATTGCAGCACAGAGAGGCGCCCAATAGACACACGGTCGTGCAAGACGGTCTTGCCATCATGGTCATAAGTGATGCGGCGATATGCATCACCGTGCTCCGAATGTCCAACGACCTGCACCAAAACAGGTTCCTCCGTGGAGCGGATGAACATCACATTTGTCCTAGCGGGAAACATGGTTGTGTTGTCGAGTTCCATGTCAGCGAAAGTGAGCAAAATGTCCAGCCATGAGTGCAAGGGATACAAGTGGCAGTGCCCCACAACACAGTCACCCACACAACAACACAATGAGCCGCAACAAAAAATTTTGGGTTGACCAAGTGACGCCCCCCCCCCCCAGGAACGACAAGGGGTGGGGAACAACAAGGGGGGGGGGGGTACCCAAATTTGCACCGCGCCCGCATCCCGCGCGCACCGTGGCAAGAGCGCCCTCAAAGCCCTCTCACTGGACGGTACTCAAGAGAGCTCTTGGAATCAGGAATCAGAGCAGTCCATTGCTACAATTGTCCCACATCTCAGTGTGGTAGCGGACATGACAACCCCCCTGCCCCCCCGAGGTTAGGACCAGACCCCCCGTGTGACATTCCGTCGGGTTGTTGTTTCTTTACGGGGCCCTAGACAGTCACCCGTTCTTCCCTTCGCATGCTGCGTCGGGTTGCTTCTTCCTATCGGACGCTGCAGCCGGTGCTCCTGCTGGTGCCGTTTCCGCGTTCGCGGAGCCCGGTGGTTGGTGTGCCGGGGCTGGTGTGCCGTTTGCACGTCAGTGGCGCCCAGTAGTTGGCGTATTGAGGTTGTGCTGGTTGTTGCCGGGTTCTTTTGACTGTTTTTGCTGCCCACGCGCCTCTGTCCACAGGCCGTCCATAACCTGCCTCGCTGTGTTTCCGTGTGCGTGAGGCCCAGGTGCACTGGTCCTCCACCCCCCTCCCTCTAAGTTACACTGGCTCTAAGGGGCCGCGCCCCAGAGTTGGACCAAGGACCTGAGCACCATTGCGCACACTTCCTTCCCCTTTAGTTGGGGGAGACCTCCACGCAAATGTAGTCACGGCTCCTTCCCGCTGTGGAGTGATGTCGATTCGGGCAAGCGAGGAACAAGAGTCAAGGCGCAACTCTCATTTTCGTCGACTTGAGCGGAGCACAAAGCCCCCCATGTGTGACTGACTATGTGCGTTGCACACACATATGTGACATGGGATATTTGGAATTGGCAGACAAAAAATAATTGCTTTCATCGAAAAACATGCAACTACAGCAGGTATCATAGGTAGTTGCACGCACAGAGAAGATGCGTGCACTGCGTGCGCACGGTGTGTGCACTGCGTGCGCATGCGGTAAATCTCACTAGAATGGAAATTCACCAAACCCCATCATCCATGATCAGAAAGATCTTGCCCTCAGGGCGAGGCACACCCAAGCAGTTGATGGAGGATTTTTTTCTTCAACTCTTGAAAACACTCCTCCTCCCGGGTGATCCATCTCTGGGTGGTTTTCTGTATTTGTAAGGCCGGTTGGAGGCGCTGAAAAAGAGGTGAATTATGGATATGCACCAAAACTAGGGTCCCCGCAGTTGCAGACAAACAAAACTGTGCACTTCGTGAGCACTGCGTGAAAGGCATTCTCACAGTGTGAGGACCTGCTGCTCTCCTCGGTAAACGCCATGAAAGCAGCTGTCTACTACACTCACATCCATAAGCAGGCAGAAAACCATGCACCGCAAAGAAAGCAGAAGCAGTTGCAAAGGTTTGGAACATTCACCTTTTGTTTGGTGTTCAGTGCTAATACCTCGAGTCAGGTCCCCGACGAGACCAACCGGCTTCAGGACAGCACCATGCACAAGCGCAATCATACGTGACGGTCTGTGTGAAGGAAGGCGACCCCACTTCACGCATCCGTACGGTGGTACCTGGAACCCCTAGAAATGCCCCAAGGGCCACGAGCACCTGAATAGAAGGTGTCTCAAGTTACTGTCAACCCAAAAGTGCGATCAACCACAACCGTCACTCGTTCTGAGTGTACGAGAAAGTTGTCGAGACCAGCACCAGTTGTAAAGCGTTGGAGCATTTCACTGCAAAATCACGAAGGTAACAGCCACCAGGCTGATTGGCCAGAGTGGAAGATATCAGGGGACAGGAACAGATGAGACCCCGCAAGTGCAGGCGGGTACCGTCAACCTGCCACTTCCAGAAGCGTGATGGTGAGAGAAACCAAGAAGGGGGGAAATCTGACCCTCCAACGGGCACCACATTGGAAAGTCTGGGGGAGGTTCAAGAAAGATGATTGGTGGTCAGGGAATGGGGGCAGCACAGGAAGAGCGGTCGGCCAATAAAACACAAATTCTATACCAAAAAAAAAGCCGGATTGCACGGTTGTGGGTAGCACCAACAAGTTGCCGAGCAGCGGGGAATCGATGTCGAGGATGCGTTGCGTGGAGGACAGAGACAGATCATACTTGTGGCCAGCACCAACCAGCACACCCCCCGGAGGAATGCTGAGTTATTGCACGTGTGCACAAGCCGCAGGCAGTACAAAGCTCAGACAGAAATTTGGCTCGTCAGTGGCCTACAAGACCATAGGCACCTTTCTGTCAAAAGAGAGGCAAAGAGATGCCAGTGGACTGGCCACTGTTGGGCACAAGAAGCAATAGAGTGCAGCGGTACGTCGCTGACCGCCGCTATGCATCTGCTATTGGGCCTACCTGTCAACAATTGCTGAGTTCACAACCCCCCCCCCCCCGCCCCTGGTCTTCCCCTCCCAGCCTGGGGTCTTCGTGATGACCGCGGGGGAATGTTTGCCCGGCGCGCGCCCGGCGCGCTACTTTTAGACTATGTTCCCCCCGAAGAGCCCCCAAGCACACCCCTTGGAAACGCCCTTAGAATTAGGTGACCCAAACTGCCCCAGCTCAAGAAAGTTGCAAACTGGGGTACACAGTACCACTCTCGCTCCTTTAAGGGCGGTCTTGATCAACACCTTAGCAAGTTGGGAGAATGGGGGGTTAGGATAGCACAACCGCATCGATCTCCACTAGAAGCGATAGGCGTCATTGAGGTATCGCGAACAGTAGAGCTGCATCATAACATTGGTCCCACAAGTGTGGGTGTCAATACATTCAGTACAATAGTGCTCCTTACACTCATCCCAAACTACAACGATGGAGCGTTATGGCAACACAACACACACACTTCTGCCTCATCCTCTGCCTCATCTTGCGTGCCACAACCGAGCAAACAGCTGCTCAATGCGTGCCCTATACCACCCGTGCACGTCATTGTAACATTGTTGACGGGCTGTCAAAGTGCCATTCTTTCTTCCAATTAATGGCACAATGACATGAATCCGGCCCTTATAAGCACCATCATGGCCCCCAACTTCGAAATCAAAGAAATCACCTCGGGTACGAGAAGGTCCATACCCATCCCAAATCTGCTGATGTCCCGGGGGCCAAGGGGCAAATCCATATAATGTTGCCCAACATATCAACGGCAACAGTCCACCGGTAGGGCACGGGTCAAAAAAGATGCCCGGCGCGCGCCCTGCGCGCGCCCGGCGCGCTAACGTTCCCCCCGCATACCGGGCACTGATCAGGCCGTCGGGGGAGGACGCTATGGGCAGAAGTTGCACCCTGGATTCCCCCCCAGGCAGGGGGATGCCCGCAGTAGTACGGATGCCTGCTTGTCATAGCAGAAGGTTCAAAGGCAAGAGGCCAATAGGCGCCGCCACAGGCTAACAGAGCCAACCACCAAGGCCTTGTGCCAAACCCCCCCCCACTTGGTCCCTCCTGGCACACATGCAACTCAAACCACATCTCAAATGCTCGCTTGATGGCTGGCTGCCAAGAACACCCACTGCAAACCAAACACACTCTGAGAGGGGAGGCCCCAGGATGTTCCGGCAGCCCGTACCTTGGCCTCTATCCGACGATGGTCGTCACTCCGAGCACCTCACCCTCAACAGACGCCACACTGGGGCTCCACTACGCACTTTCAAGCATCCCTTAATGTACCTTGAACGGGGGGGGGGGGGGTCCCGGGCGTACTGAACGGCCACAAACGGCCTGCAGAAGCAGGGCCCATATGACACCAAAGATACAAGACATCACGCACACGCAAACACACTTGTGCAGGAACCAACAAGTAAACCACTGATGTCACAAGAGATTGGCACGGCGCGGGTGCAGTGGATACGTTGGCACCAGGGACACCTCGTCAGGCCAGTGAGCAATCAAAGACAAAAGCAGAAAGCATTGATCATACAATACGCACACACAAACACACACACGCGATTGCAAGACAAACGGGCACAACTCAGGTTCCGAGTGTCAAAATCCTCGTCAGTTGGATCATCAAACAAGACAGAGCATGTTCGACGGCAACAGGCGCCTTTCTGCAGCACAGGTAATGGGCAGAGATGGGTACGCATCGTGGGGGATGCACCGTGACCTCCATGAAGCGAAGGGCGGCCTCTGGCAGCATCACTGGGCCAGAAGCCTGCACAGGACACAGCAAAATGTCAAAACTCACCGGGGTACCCGGATAATTTGGGAGAGTCAGGCCCTGCCCCTACCCTGGTGCTGCTTCAGGCCCATCAAACACACAGACGCGGATGACGCAAAGCAACCAAAGCCCAGAACCAGCAAGAACAGGACAGGCACAGGCACTGGTCGTGAGTAGATTCTCGTCAGGCCGCAAACAGTCAAAGAAAAGACATGACCATCAGCGACTAGGCGCCTTTCTGCAGTACAGGGTGAGAGGAAGAGGCACATCCTGCACCCGATCTTGACCGTCTCCAGACACACACACACACACACACACACACACACACACACAAGACGTCCAAGAAACACAGGCAGCCGGTGGACACAGCCCCATCAGTTGCATGGTCCAAAGAAAAGCATGTCCGGACAACGCACTGGGCACCTTTTGGCAACGAAGGACACAAGGCGCGGTTCAGCAGCTCCGGAGTGCAGCCCAAATGCGGAACTGCATCGGTACAGCACCTCATGCGCGCAAAAGGCAAATGCCAGGGCTCAGGGAAAAAACGGGGGGTGAGGGGGCAGGCTGCTGGCATTCGCCAAACGTAGCAGGACGCTTGAAGGGTAACCGACGGCAGTTGGAGGGCGACCAACGGCGGTTGTAGGGGACACGACAGCAGTTTGACAATGACTAGGCTCCAGAAAATATTACTTTGGGGGGCTGGGGGGGGCTTGGAGCCCCTTTTCCCACCCCCACCCCCCTGCCCAAACTAAATTTTTCACCAGCCCCAAGGCAGTCCCCAGGGGTGGTCCCTAACACAAAAACACAGACACGCGGATGACGCAAAGCGACCAAAGCCCAGAACCAGCAAGAACAGGACAGGCACAGGCACTGGTCGTGAGTAGATTCTCGTCAGGCCGCAAACAGTCAAAGAAAAGACATGACCATCAGCGACTAGGCGCCTTTCTGCAGTACAGGGTGAGAGGAAGAGGCACATCCTGCACCCGATCTTGACCGTCTCCAGACACACACACACACACACACACACACACACACCCGTGGCGTCCCGATGACCGCCGTGCCCAGGGCCCCACCAGTCCTCCCATTCGATGAATTCCCCAATGTTCCTCCCTTTGGTGTAGCGCAGTGCAGGTGTCGTCTCTTGACCCTGGTCACCCCCATATCAAAAGAAGGGTTCCCACTGATGCATTGTGCACGTCGTGTCTCCAGTTTTGTGGACTGCAGCACAAGTGCATCCCCCCGTCCTCCCCAGTTCCAGTCTGATCATCAAGCTTCTTCTGCAGAGAATTGTCTGCGATCGGTGTTCTGTTCAGTACCCTGGGCTTTGCCTGTGAGCGGTGGACCACTGCAAGGGTGAGCATTACGCCAGGTCAAACATCCTTCTTCCTGAATTGCAATGGCAACTGCATAAGACTTGGGATCTTGTGGTGGGGAAAGGGTTTAGGCGCTGCGGATGGGTTCCAAACTGGGGCGTGTACCTCTGGGCATAGACACTTTCTTGGGGTGAGTAGTTGAGACGTGGGCTCTCAAGGTAGGCATTGCCCCAAATGGGCGCACGCACCATTTGACTGACTTCCGGTGCCTTGCAGCAAAATTTCCCCATTCCCAACTTCAAAACACCCATATTCTACTGCAGGAGGGGAAGCTGACGTGGACATGTCGTTCCCCATCCTCCAACTTTGCACGCTTTATTCCTCCTGGAATGCAAATCACATCAGTGAAATAAATTGTAACCTCAAGATACCTGGATGCCGTAAATCCAACGCTGTGCACCCTACGTTTGGGCGGGGGTAAACAGGTGACCTCTGAGTGCGACACCCTGCTTTGTCCACCGTTATGACCTGCTGGCGTGCGTAGTAAGCCTTCTAAAATGCACAACATGGCATCTGTGGTGCCGTGTAGGTCGCCTCCAACCCGAAATGAAGATCTGGCAAGGATGATTGACCAGTAGAGGTCGGCTCTCGCCAACCCATCCAATACCTCGTGACGAATATAGAGACGGGTCTAATGGTCTATCAACCTGGCGTAGTGTTGGCCAGGCTGAAAGGCAGACCTTTGCATTGTGGAGGTGCTGCCAACCGAACGGCCATACAAACACCTGGCCCCCTCCCAAAGTGCACATGGCGCACCTCATTCACCGGCAGTCCACCCCCCCACACAAACTGTGCAATTTGGACCCACCTTTTCCTCGATGCATCACCCCCGCTGCCGCATGACGTATGGGCCCCGGATGAAGTCGGCCATGAATACAGTCCGCAGGCCTGCCTGCTCACAGACTGGCAACGTGCGCCGCAGGGTCAGCCCACGTCGGCCCAAGTCCGCAACGTGTGCGCCCTGACGTGGCACGTTGCAGTTCCCCAAACGAGGGCAGAAATGGATAAGGAGAGAGGGGGGCCACTACAGGTCAGGTTTGCTCTGCCGCAAATAGCCCCAACCGCACCTGCCACCACGGTCTTCATTGCTCAATGCTCCTTGCGGGGTCAAGAGATCATACACACGCAGACGCACACACGCACACGCACACACACACACACGTTGAGAACCGCGAAACAAGAATAAAGCAAGAAAAGCGTTTGGAGAACACTCCTCAGGAGCATCAGAGCAGCCCTAGACGCGCACGCGCGCGCACACACACACACACACGATAGCAAGGCAAACGGGCACAACTCAGGTTCCGAATGCCAGAATCCTCGTCAGTTGGATCGTCAAACAAGACAGGGCATGTTTAACGCCAATAGGCGCCTTTCTGTAGCACAGTGTGTGACAGGGAGAACTGCGCGTCATGGGGGATGCAAATTGGGCACACACACACACACACACACACACACACACACACACACACACACACACACACACACACACACACACACACACACACACACACACACACACACACAAGACGTCCGAGAAACACAGGGATCCAGCCGACACAGCCCCGTCAGGTGCACGGTCAAAGGCATGTTCGGACAACGCACTGGGCACCTTTCGGCAACGAAGGACACAAGGCGCGGTTTAGCAGCTCCGGAGTGCGGCCTGAATGCAGAACTGCATCGGTACAGCACTTCATGAGCGCAAAAGGGGATTATGAGGGCGGCTCAGACACACACACGCACGCACACACACAGACGAACCGCCATGAAACAGGTATAACGCCCATCCCGAGCGCCCGGTCCCTGTTCACAACGAGCGCATTGCTCCTGGATGCATAATGTGTGCTGCCTGGGGGATGGAGAGGGTACGTTTGCCCAGCTGCTGAATCCGATGGTGACGAGAACGTCCCGGTGTTGGCATCCCACCGGGAGCCAAGAGAGCAGGGAACGCCCGGCGCGCCCCACTGGCACAACCGGTACGAAGTTCCCGCGAAGGCGCACAGCTCGATTCGACCGCTGTGGGGGTCGGTGACCGACTCACGGGGGGGGCGACCCCTCGGTTCTGGACACCAACTACCCCCTCAACTAACTGTTGGCCGGAGGCCCCTTGGCCATGAGGCAACGGATACTGGGTTCGCATACGCCCCAGTGTCACAGGCGCATGGTCATCACCACACAGTTCAGTGTTTTGCCTTGCTGCACTGCAGCGCAGACCAGTTCTGTTCGGTGGCCCCTTGGGGGGGGGGGGGGGCAGGGGTAGTTGGCGCCCCAGGACCCGCGGAGTCGCCCCCCCCGTGGACCGACTTCAGGAGACGGACCAGCGCAGTGAGAACAAACGAATTCGTGGCGGTGCTCCGTAGCAAGTCTGACGACGCTAATGGCGGTCGACTGGGTGGTGGAAGAGTCCGGCGGCTCACAGCCCAGTGGCAGTCCGGGAACCGACAGCGGCTGTCGGGTCGCGCTTCTACTGCGCCCACTACAATCATCCATCTGCCACTTTGGTGCAGCAGGGCCCCAGGGTTGACAATGTCTACACCTCCGGGGATGCGATGGAGCACAAGCGCCCCTGAACCCCGTGCAGTCCGGCAACTGCCAAAAGAGCATTTGGTAGGACACAGCCGCCCGAAGCGTGTCTCAGTAGGACACACCCTCAGGCCAGAAACGGAGCAGTATGTCCAGTGGGAATCAATGGGACAGAGCGCCCCGTCATGCGTGACTTGGCAGGATACAGGCCCACTTGATGTGTGACTTGGTAGGATACATCATGCGTGACTAGGTAAGATGCAGGCCCATGTCTTGCGTGACTTGGTAGGACATGGGCCCTCGTCATATGTGGCTTAATCGCACACAGCCTCGCTTCATCGTTCAATGGACACGTTTAGCGCCGGGAAACCAATCCCACGCCCAAACACAAAAGCAAAGCGGGTCTTGGGCACTGAGTGGGGCCGCAAGGTATCAGACAGTCATGCGTGAATCTTTTCCATCCCCCACATGGCGATCCATACGATGCCAGAAAAAGTAGCCGGCGATGGAGACAAAACCGTGCCACAAAGAGTGGCAGATGCGGAGGTAGTCGTGCTTGTCGTCCAGGCCTCTGATGAAGCAACATAACCCAGCGCCCAGCATCCCAAGACCAATCCAGAATGGCTTTTGGTTCAGGAACCTGCGGAGAGGTCAGGCGACAACACACACGATATACGCAACAAACGGGCACCAGCCAAGACGTGGGCAGCAGTCAAGAAGGCCTGTTTGCACAGATTCTCCTCAGGCACAGTCAGCACAAAAGCATGGCCATTGTCTGGCTGCGCTAGGCGCCTTTCTGCAGTACAAGACGTACGGAGATGAGGGTCAGGACCAGTCCATGTTCAGCACCACTGCGACAACACACACATGCACAACCCTCCACAACCCTCCACAGCCATCCACAAGCATCCACAACCCTCCAGCCCTCCACAACCGTCCACAACCCTCCACAGCCATCCACAATCATCCACAACCCTCCAGCCCTCCACAGCCCTCCACAACCCTCCACAACCCTCCATAACCCTCCCATCGAGGAAAGCATAGCTCGATTGTGGAAATAAGCGTAACGCGCTTTTTTATTTTTTTGGCGTAAGTCGTGTTTTTTTTTCGACAGAAATTTATTTTTTTTTTGGCGTCAGTAGCGTAGCTTTTTTTTTGTGGCTAAGTCACGTTCTTTTTCTCAACGAAAAAAAAATTTTGGTGTAAGTCGCCTAAACTTTTTTTTGCGTAAGTCGCATGTGGAAAAAAACCCCTTTTTAAAAAAAAAGAAAGAAAAAAGAAAAAAGAAAGGGGGGGGGGAACACAAGAACCACCCAACAGCCGCCATTGCTACCAGAGGAGGTGAAACATGTAGCCCCCACGGACATTTTGGGTACCTCCGGCACGGGTAAAGCAATGGAGCCGTGGCGTGAAGGGTGGTTTTTATACTCATCGCCGGCAGATGGCGGAAATAACGTGGAGCACACTCATCATGACCGCAAACAAAAAATGCAATTTGCCCTTCGGGCTTTGGCAAGTGGTATCAAACTGACTACATTGCTGCCGGCGCCACCAGCTACGAAGCAAGCCGGGACAAAATCAGAAGTGGCGCACAAGTGGGCCGGGTGGCTACATCACCGTTGCACCCCAAGGGGGGTCCCCGAAACTTCAAAGCTAGGGATAAAATCAGAAGTGGCCCACAAGTGGGCCGGGTGGCTACATAATCCCTGCCGCCTGTGGGGTCTCCAATGCTTCACAATCCACAGAAACAGTATTGAACAATGGCTGGCGGTTGGCGGCGGTTGGCTGGCGGCGGGTGGCGGTTGGCGGTGGGCAGTTGAAGGTTGGTTACAGTTGGTGGCGGTGGGCGGTTGGCGGCTGGCAGTTGGTGGTCCCTAGGGGCTGTCCTTAAGGGCTGTCCTTAAAGGGGGGGGGGGGTCTTAAGGACCTGTAGATTCTCCAACTGTTGGCTCCGAGGAGGAGGCAGCAATGTTGCCCTAAGGTTCCGAAAGAGGATCCTCTTCATCAAAAAGGAGGGGGAAAGTAGATGGGGGCGGGGACTCAGGTTTGGAGGCTAGGGCAGGAGGAGATTCTCTAGGCTCCCAGCAAATCACCTTCCCCTCCCACCCATTCTCCGGGATGGTGCTGGGGACTCGGACGGAGCGATCTGCATTGATGATGCGCAGTGCTTCCTTGATGAATCCTTTCGGCAAAGGTGTAACATCGACGTCGTCCATGCTTCCCCTATGGCCGGCCACCTCATCACAAAGATGCAGCAATTGCTAGCCACACGACCAACCATCCTCTTGAAAAACCAAAAGCCTAAGCATGTGCGGCAACACCCTTTGATTGGAGGTGTTTCAATATTGGGGGGACCAAGGAATTACCACAAAGTGGCTCCCAAATGTGGACTTTGAAGGCCCATATTGGGACTCTGCGGTCAATGGCACAAAGAAACCAATGGAGCCCTTCGCGATCATCACTATTAACAATAAATATGTGGCGGTGCCTCCAAGCCAAACCAACGGTTGTATGGTTGGTGCCCTTACTGTCTTCGTACTTCCTCATCATTTTCAAGCAAGACACAATGTATGTCACCGCCATAGTCCATGCCCGTGGCTCCTCAAACTCATTGTGGTACAACTTGTCGTGAAGCCACGCAAGGATGTCCTTGTCGCTCAACCAATCTCCCACAACAAAAAGCTTGGTTTCATCTACGGGCGTCTGGCGGGTCGCCATCCGTGCTAGAGCCACAGGGATAGTAGTATCCTCCTCCTCAGAAATGCCGGCATCTAGCGGCTTGGCTACGTTGGAGGGAGTGGCAAGGACAGGTACCACAACATCTTGCTCCGGAGTGGCAGCATTTGAAAGTTCACTCACCGTACCAGCTAGTACCAACGCCTCGTATGAGTCCACCTCATCCTCAACAGGACCAGGGGGCAAGGTGGCTTGCAGGGCGGAAAGCGTAAGTCTGGCTGCCTCTCGGGGGCCCACAAGAGGGCGGAAATACTACGTCACCCCTATATTCTTGGGGATCCCCAACGCCAGGCGCGAGGAGCAAAATTAGAAGTGTTCCCAACAAAGGGGAACAAAATCAGAAGTGGCTGCCTCACCCCTGCCTTCTCGGGGGCCAAAAGAGGGCGGAAATGCTACGTCACCCCTACATTCTCGGGGTCCCCAACAAAGGGCAGAAGTGGCTACCTCACCCATGCCTTCTCGGGGGCCCAAAAGAGGGCGCAAATGCTGCGTCACCCTTGCATTCTCGGGGATCCCCAACGCCAAGCGTGGGGAGCAAAATCAGAAGGGGTCCCCATCCGAGGGGAACAAAATTAGGAGTGGCTGCCTCACCCCTGCCTTCTTGGGGGCCCAAAAGAGGGCGGAAATGCTATGTCACCCTTGCATTCTCGGGGATCCCCAACAAAGGGTAACAAAATCAGAAGTGGCTGCCTCACCCCTTCTTTTTATTTTTTTTGGCAGTAGGTTGCGTACCAAAAAAAGCGTAGGTCGTGTAACAAAAAAAAGCGTACCTTGCTTTTTAAAAAAAAAAAAACAAAGGAAAAAAAAAGGTAACTCACTGATTTGGTTTTTTTGGTTGTAGGTCACGTTTCAAAAAAAGCGTAGGTTGCGTAACGAAAAAAGCATAGCTCGCTTTTTTTTTAAAGCGTAACTCGCTTATTTTTTTTTTTTAGTGGTAGGTCGCATACAAAAGCGTATGTCGTGTAACAAAAAAAGCGTAACTCGCGTAAATTTTTATTAAAAAAAAGCATAAGTCGCGTAACTTTTTGTTTTACGTGTAGGTCGCGTCACAAAACAAGCGTAAGTCGCGTACCATACATTTTCGATTTTTTTCCACACTCGACTTACACCCAAAAAAAATAAGCGACTTACACCAAATAAAAAAAATAAGCGGCTTACACTTGACACCTCCACATCCATCTACAAAATGCTCAGACAGCCTTCCGTAACCATCTGCGACCCTCCTGCCCTTCTGTGGCCCTCCAACAAACCTTCCACAGCCCTCCAGAACCCTCCACAGCCCTCCACAACCCACCACCACCTTCTGCCGCCCTCCAGACTCAGTTAGACCCACCCACATCTAGAGGTCTGAGTTCGGAGCACCCACCTGCATCTGATGAGCTATCATCCGTCACCCTGGCTGCAAACCGTCACTTCGGGACACCAAAATGGCCATAAAACAGGCCAGGCGGCTCGAAATCGCACGAAACTTGTTTCTGGTGAAATGCGCTGTTTGCGCGGCCAACGCCTTCACGTGCACCAGGTGAGCGCGGTCTAATGCTAACAACCACCATTCCTGGGTACACTTTCTGAGTGTCTATTTTTTTTTCGGTATATACTCACTCCATACCATGGAAGCTACGGTGCTTGAGCACCACTTTGTGGAGGCTAATGGGCCATCTCCGTCTGTACCTTTGCGGCGCAAATTGCCATCAACGTCGGATGAATCGGTAGGAACCCACCGATCAGGCCACAGAATGTTGCGTGGTCTTTTGTGAGGCCAATCCTAGGAAGCGATGAGATCCTCCGGTATGTGTGGTTTGCATGTTAACTCTAATGTCTGCCGGCTGTCAATCCAACAAACCCTCCACAACCCTCCACAACCCAACACAACACAGATCTACAGACACAGATCTATCCTCAATTGCCCACTTCAAACTCCTCTGGCGCCTGCTGTTGCTCAACTGAGGGTAGCAGCAGTTCCGGTACATTGGCACACACCTGGGCGGGTGTCCAAGGTACAGGTACTTGCCCAGGCACATGGCGGCAGCCAGCACAACGGGCATGACGGCGTTCTCGAGGTGCCAGGGCCCCCTCTCCTGAAACCTGCAGTGCATTGCAATGGGCTCAGGTGCATCTGATTGCATCCCCACAGCCAGCGGCTCCATATCATAACACCAACTCCACAAAACCACAGCCCACAGAGCCCAAACCCGATGGTCCCGCTTGCAATCACCTCCTACTCCCGCGACTGGAAAGCCACAGGTGTGGCGCAAGGGCTGACCGGTGCCTACATGTCCTCCACTGCCCAGAAAGCAATGGAGGGTGGCTGGGACAAGGGGAAGATGTGTGGGCAGAAGAGTGGAATTGTGGCGCACGGGTCACCGAGGACGCCCTAGCACCTCGGACGGCTGCGTTTGGATGCCTTGTGCCTCACCCGGGACTCAACCTCGGTGCCTATTGGTCAGGCATCGCGTGCTATGACGGCTAAGCCACATGGCCTTGCGGAGCTACGGAGGGTGGAGGCCTCACATACCAGATAACGAGAAACATCAAGGTCCACCGCAGGAATTCGTCCACTTTGGGAGTGTTGTTCATAAACAACACCCACAGGGAGGTGAACCCCTGGATTGCAAAGATGTTGTCCATCCGGTGCCAGTTCCCATCGTTCATGCCGAACCACCTGATGCAGTGACGGGGATGGGGTGGGTGGTGGGAGGAAGGGCCGGACCGCTTCAGCTGCCGCACAGCTCCCGACTATTAATGCAAAAGCAGAGGGGGATGCCATACAGCCTCAGTAAGTGTGCCGGTTGGTACTGCCGCATGTATGCCTTGGTTTTTGCATTTGTAGCAGGAAATTGTCTTCAGGGGGTGTACCCGGACCATGGGGCAACATAACTTCATTGCATCGGCGCACAAGGGTCGGAAACTGAGCCGCAGGATGATTGCCCCGCGGGCACGTGCCACCCCCATGGTGGCCTTCAGATTGTGGCGCATGCGCCCCCAGTGGCAAACTGCTGTTCCCTATCGGCGTAGGTTGGGGGGTGTGGACGGGGGGGTAGAGCCTCGTTGAGGTGATCTTAGCGAAAGTGGAGGTGGGGCCTTTGGTAGACTTACCTTGTTTCTTTTTTTTTTTTTGACTAACTCTAGAAGTTCAAAGAGTACTCAAGACTGTGCTTGGGAAAGTGGGCGACTCTAGCATATGATACAGTGGATCCCCGCAACGCGGGGCACATGGCAAAGACCCAGAGTTCACATGCGTATACTAGAGGGCTCTCTAATGCGCTATGCAAACCTTTGGTAGACTTACCTTCAGACCGCCACCTCCCAAGAGCCAACAGATTGCACCCACGCGAAGGCACATGACTACAACGGGAACCAGACACAGTGCAAATTGGCTGTGTCAAATGCGCACCGACATACACACGCACTGTCGGGGTGGGTCCGCCACCCCCCTTGCGATAGCAACAATAAAGTTCCAGAATTTGAGAGCAACATCGTCTCTTGTTGTCTCAGACATGGGCGTTCTTTGGGCGCACCATGAGAAAACATAAGAGGTGATTAGTGCGGCATGACTGCAATAGTCCTCGTGTGATTCCCCAATCTCCACCTCCAAAGGACAAGAAGGGGGTGAAAATGGGTGTCAGGGCGGCAACCAACATCCCAAAAATACCATCCCCCCCGCCTCAAATCACCGAAAAAACGTGATCTCCATGGACCACCAGAAAATGGAAGCCCCAAATTCCACAGTTCCAAAAGTTGTTGAAACAAACAAAACAGCCGATTAAGGTCCTGCTGTGCGTACAGGGGTAAGTGCACAAGCAGGACGTGGCAGAGCCACTGTGCCGCCCCCCAAGCCTCCCCCTTGGTGTACACGGCGCGAGAGAAGGACCCGCGCCAAGGGCTTAGGTTTCCTCGCTGCTCGCCCTTCCGTGCCCCTTGCCCGGGGTGCCCGCACCTCTCGGCGGCGCTGGTGCTCCCTGTTGTTCCTCCTGTTCCCCATCCCCGGACGATGATGCCGGGGGGGAAAAAAAAACTGTCCTGGTGAAGCCTAGCGCAAAGAGGCCGAGCGCTGCTGCTGGGCGATGACGTCCGTGGGCAGGGGCTTTGCCCACCACGTTGTTCCCTGCGACTCTCCGTCCCTTCTTGTGCTTGCTGGGGGTGGAGAGCCCTAACAACCCTGCTTGCACCAGTCGCTTGCTCGCGACTGTGGGCTAGTGACTCGCCGCGGGCCGTCCAAAAGTTGCTAAAACAAAACAGCCAATTACGATCCTGCATACTGTGGGCAATGGGAATAGCACACAGACAGGATGCGGTGCGGCCTCATAGCGCCTCCCCTGGCCTCCCCCTCGGTGCACACGGCGCAAGAAAAGGACCTGCACCCGGTCTCAAATGTCCTGAGTGCTGGACCTCCTGTGCCCCTCACCTGGGGCGTCCGACCCTCTCGGGGGCGCCGACACCCTCCCTTGCCCTTCTTCGTGCAGCACTGCTGCCGCCGCCGTTGTCCTGGTTATGCCCAACGTGAAAAGGCCACGCGCGGCGGTCCTAGGCCTGAGGTCTTCCCTGTGCCGCCTGCCCTCCCCCGGCCCCGCTTGGCTTTGTTGCGGGTGGAGAGCCCTGGGGACCATGCTTGCATTGGCTTTCCCGTGGGTGCCGAGCGGCTACTCCCCGGAGAGGCGGGAGGGGGGGGGGGGGGGTGCCCTGCTCCCCCCTCTGCGTTGCCTTCCTCCCTTCCCCCCCTGCCCAAACAACCCCTACCCGGGTTGGAGAGGGGGGGGGGGGTGTCCACCCCAGGCGATGGCACAAGTGCCAACTCCACTCCGCTAGCGGCCGACAATGCCCTGGCCACCTTGCCCCACAGGTCCGTGTGCCGGCAGCGCGGCTGCCACCGTTTGTGGGTGCAGCATCCACTCTCCCCGCGCAATCACCCAACGCGGGTAGACCCACAGCACGTGGCATTCCATCTCCTCCAATTGCCCCGGGCACTAGGGGCATACCTACATTCAGCGCATGCGCCGTTTGCCAAGCCGTGCGGCGGTCCACATGGTCCCTGTCAGGAGCCCTCTCGGCATCATCTCCCCATGGAATTGCTCCACACCTGTAGTGCACGCCCGCCTGTCGATGGCGCCCATCTGCCCACCAAATGTGTGAGGGCAGCGCGCCTCGAGTAGCCGCAAGGGCGTGTGCTTGATGCTATCTCGCACTCGATGCCGACGCATATTCCAATCCTCCGCGGCCAGAAGAATCTCCTCATGGTGTCCTAGATCTACTCAGCGCCACCAGCAGCCCCCCAGCAGCGTTCATCCCTACAATCTCACCGCTCTGAGAGCCCCGCCCACTGGGCCGTGTAGCGGCGGGGACAGCCTGTACTCCCGAATTGCCTACATACGACATGTGTACCGGGCACCCACACTACTCTGGCTAGCTAGACTAGCTGCTCGTACTTGACACGCATGATCGGAGACGTCCTATGCCCAGGCGAGAGCAAGCACTAGCCTATTTCCTTCGCCCTTCCGGGCTGTGTATGCCCTAGACGGCACGTAGCGTCTGTGTGACTCGGCGGGCTACGTCAAAGGTTGCCGCCTCAGCGAGTTCCACACCGTGGAGCGCCACCGCCATTGCTAGCGATCCCGCCACCGTGGAGCGGCGCCAAAAGGTGGTGAGTTGGGGCATGCGTGTCAAGACACTTGCCCCACCCGCTCCATGTGCGACTTTAGCAACAGTCTTGTGCCGCGCACCGTCTGCAACCGTGTGCCAACACCTAGCCGGCGGAACACTTCTGCGGTCAGTATTTGCCTAATAGTTGGACTGGGGCCGCCATGTCCCCGCCTAGGATCCAGATTGTGGATTTCTCCACGTTGACGTCTTGTGTGGTCAACCCAAGGGCGCATCGACTCTCAAACTGCGGACATGGGGGCTGTTTCATCAATTTTTGGGGGGTCTCAAAAGGGGGGGGGGTTAAAAAATGCACCTTAAAATTGGCACTACCCACCCAAAAGGCCACGACACAAGGAGTATTGTGTTAGTGGAAGCTGCCCGGAAGCTACGCATACCAACAAGGTTGTAGACGCAAGCACAACCAAAGGAAGCCAAACACACATGGTGTTTTTGCCCCATGGCTGCATAATGTTAGACGACAACGGATGTCCCTAATAATAGTAGAGCGCAATTCACAATGATTTTTCATGAGGCTACAACACAATGGTAATTATGCAAACATGAAATGGGGAACTACCTAGGCAACAACAACTGACCGTTTCCACTCTTCCATGGGGTTGGTAATTTGGGGGGTTTGAAAAAAAGGGGGGGGGGGGGTTGAAAAGTGGCAAATTGCCAAAAAACACCAAAAATCAGCCCTCGGGAAAAACCCCCCACTTTGGCAAAACCAGCGCTGTGTCCGAAACTTGGCAGTCGATGCCCCCCTGGGTCAACCGTAACGACCATTCTGTAGCCGGCGTAGTTCACTGCAACGCCACCACCTCCGTGTCATCGGCATTCCCCTGGGCGCCAATGTGTGTGATTCCCGGACCGTGCTCCATACCAACTTGCTCCAAGCGCACCTTTTCCCACACGCCCTGAGGCTCGAGGGCCCCGCTGGCCACAACCACTCGATTTCAGCCTTCCAAACACCCATGAGCGCGTTGATCACAATCACGGACAGCGGGCATCCGTGAAGGATGCCATTGGTTGCCCTCTACTAGTTGCCTAAGCTGCTAGCCAGCTTGAAGGCCCAACATAGGAAGGAAATCATATTAAGGAGCAATAGTCCATGGGGCTTCTACCCATTCCAGCCCCAGACTCACCCAAGGGGCAAGTCGCGCGGGTTTCTGGAGAGCTGCCGCCCTGTATGACAAGAGGCTCCCCCCTCCGTCCTTTAGGTTGTCTCACGTGAGGCCCGTCCATGCTTCATGAGCCCCTCCGCGCTGCTGGAAGACAGAGCACCTTCCCGCATGCTGTACAGCATGGTGGAGTGTCGTGCATGGGGGTCACGAAGGCCCAACATAGCTGCTAGCTGCTAATACATCCCCTTGAGCGCAAGCCGCACTCCTTGGTAGAATCCTTGCGTGGAGCATACCTAGAAGACAATGCCCTGCGGCATCGGGTCGAAACACTTCCAGTAATCCAGCCCCATGCCCGCCAACCGCCAGCCCTTGAGGCGGCCCAACTCCAACACCAGCTATGTGATCGCCGCCCCGTCCGCCGCACTACGGGCAGGCCTGAAGCCAAAGGGGGTCAATGGTCGGTTCCGATTGACTGAATGTCCCCGCCGTAGACAATTTCAGCCCTTAGTCCAATAGCCCTGAAGCCAAAGGCCAGGGGGTGCGCCCACCGCTCCTGCCAATCCCCGGCTTCCAGGACGCACACCCCGCCCACAGCCTGCAAATGACCGACAGGACAGTATTGAGAGCCTCCGGCGGCCCCTCCTTGGGCACCAACACGGTATACCTGCGCGTCAGCTCAACATGCCAATGCCCGACTTGCTCCACCAGGTGGAGAAAATCGGCCAACTTGGCCATCAAGGCCATCAGCATGGATCTCATGTCCTTTACTGACCATCGATCAAGCCCAAGTGTCGATGGGCGCATCACCATGGCGCGCTTCAACAAGCGCTCCCCTGTCGCGGGGCAGGTGACCATTGGAATATACCTCATGAAGGCAGCCATGCTGGGCTCAGGCTGCGCCGCATACTTAGGGTTTTTGAGCCCCCACGCTGTTTGCAAGGGCCATTCATTTCCGTGACATTTGCCGTGGCCGTGCTGTCCCGGCATGGGAGAAACACGACTGGTGGCGTGGGGCTGACACCATCTGAAACCGCGCCCTGGTCCGTAAACCATGCTTCGTCGAGCCAAGCTCTCGAGCTGCTGCTCACCCTGCTTTCGCAGGACTGTCTGCTCTTTCGCCTGCAAGCGCCCTTGCTCCAAAAGTTGCTGAAAAAACTCCTACTTTTCCTCTGACAAGGGTGTTGGTCTTGGTGGGGATCAATGGTCGGTATCGATCGACTGAATGTCCCCGCAATAGACAATTCCAGCCATTAGTCCATAGGTTCGTCCTATCAAATGCATGTGTCCCCTTCTTGGTTGGGGTGCCCCACTACTCCTATGTACAGTAGGATGTACAGTGTGAAGGCGGCGCTCTCAGTGAAGCCACGGCGCAGGCATAGATAAGAATATAACCAGTGAATCATCGATCCGAAAGAGATCAATACCTAAGTCCTGTCAAAGTACACAGGGGCATGAAAAACAGCCATGCCATGAGGTGTGTTGTGTAGGGAAAACACAGTCAGCGTATAGCATGGTGCACTCCTTCGGCCTAACTGTACGCGTGTCTGTAGTTCCCGTGTGTGTGTGATAAGGTCATACGGGTATGGGCCTCATCTGACAACCCCAGAGGGGTTTGCATGGAACAAGATGGGGGGGAGGTGCAGGGCAGGTACAGAGACTATATGTATGAGGCACAGCCTACAGGCTGCGGCGCCGTTTTCTGGTGTCGCTGATATCTGTGCTGTAGTCACTGTCATTATCGCTGCTACTGCCCATCGAGACCGTGTCAGAACCACCGTCATCAGTGGAATGAGACATGGACACAGAGTTATCTGTGTCAGAGATAGGCTCTAGGTCTAGGGACCGCAGTATATCATTGGCTGTGACTGATGCGAATCTGACACATGCTGGTGAACTGAAAACGATGCGGTGCGAAACTTCGGAAGAGTCATGTTGTAAAATGGGCGATAAACGTGCTTTTTTGGATGGTGCAAATGAGGGTGTGTGTGGACTAGGTGGGGGGGGGGGGGGGAACAAGCCCTGATGATGTGCGGCCCTCAAAGACCAGCACCAACCTGTCACAAGAGGGCAGACCCCGACTTTCGCAACAGGAGGTGGATGTCTGCCTCCTGAGAGGCTTCACCGCAGAACATGAGTACAAATACAGCGAAAATCTGTTGCATTGCAGAACCAGGCCCTTCTGGCTCCTGAGCCACTTCGGGGGCCGATTCGGGGAGGGAGGGGATGGGGGGTTCGAAGACGAAGACACGCTGCATACCCATGGACAGTCGCCCCCTCCTGTGTGCATGTGTGGCACAGACAACATACTGCATGTCCAGAATCTCCTCTGTGTGGTACATCACCGAGACCAGGAACCCAACAGTGCCCAAAAAAACTTCGTAGGCCAAGTGTTTCTGCAACAAGGGCAAGTTTAAGGGCTCAGTCTACTGGATCCTGTGGGTTCTGCCAACAGAGCCAGAACCCGCAGCCACACACTCTCACAGGCTCACAGCCCCTGACAGCCAGACAAGCCTACAAACCGCACCCCAACACACCCCCACCCCCATAGCCCCACAGTATCCACAAACCCACGAACCGGAACAGCTCCAAAGTCCCTACACGTGCAACCCAGCTCCACAGCGCCTGGTCCTCACACAGCCACAGAGCTGCACATGGCTGGTGTGAAGCCGATATTGCAGAAGCAGAACTGCAATGGTCACAAGCTTCAGAGCGGTGGCAACGACATGCCGCACAGCTGTAGTCCAGCATTCCCCATCAGACATGCCACTAGCGTCTGGCAGCCATCAACCATGCCACTTGGTAATACCCACCCCCTGCACCACCAGAACTCAGTAGGAACGTGCTGTGTCCAGTGTGTGGCTCAGTAGGACCCTGCTCTATCCCATCACGTCTGCGCTGGCAGACGCAAGTGGCAGGTCTGCTCCCTATTGAGCGCCACAGCCCCCACTTTCTGCACACAGTCTGCACAGACTGCGCACAGCCACGCAATGACAGCTGCACAGCCCTCAGAAATCCGCACCACCCCACGGCTCTACAGGCCGAAGCCACACATCCAAATACCATACAACACCGCGGCTCCACAACCCCTGCACAGCCATACCCACAGCCACCAAACAAGAAACAGCCCAGAACCGCAGAACCAACAAGCACCTTGTATGCCTCATGTATGAATGGCAGGATGGCTGCATTCGTAAGGACGGTGATGATCACAGCCATTGGCTTCTCATACTCCGAAAGGGCCAACGGCGCCATCCGTGCACCCTGCGCCACGGATCACAATGTGGCTGCAAAACAAAAGGGAGTTGGGCTCTTGGTGTCACCCCCAGTGTGGCCATGTGTTCTCCCGCCATCTTGGATACCCCATGTGACTCCAAGTGTGACTCTGCACACACTGCCCATCTTGGACACTCGCTACCGCTCCCGCCGTGACTTCGACAATCAAAGCTGCTCACTTCTGCAAAATCCACACACCTTGCTTGATCTTTGCAAACACTCCATACCAGCCACGGTACGTACGGCTAGCTCCTGACATACTCCGGATGGCACCAAACAGTGAGAAAACTGCGATTCCCATGACCTTTCGGGGCCCACAGCGCCAGCTACATGGGCCTAGCTGGTGCTACATCTGCCCCTTAAGGTGTTATAGTATTTGTATTATCCCCATATGATGACCTAAACCCTTCCCAGGGCGCACAGAAGATTGCTGGAATACGAGAAATTTTGCAGAAGGTCTGAATTCCAAGAAATGGGGAAATCCCCCTGGGTGGGGGGGAACCGACCCTGACTGAGGACAAAGTGCAATGCATTGTGGCCTGCAGTTTACAGCTTCATGTGCCCTTTGTGGGTTTGGCACTATGTGGGTATATTGCGGGGGAAACCCCAGCTTGACCCACAATTTCAATTTTGTTTCGGATCAAATATGAGCCGCTGGGGCAGTGATTGTGCTAAGTACAGATTTTGGCAAAGCCAGGGTGTGCATACGGAAGTTCGCTGTGGGCTGGTTCCCCATGGTTTCCCATTGGTGTCGACGTAAGGGTATTTCCCACTCGGTTGGGTCCCAATGCGCCTTGTGTTGTTTGGGCAGGGTTTGCAGCGGGATTTCCCACAAAGTGGGATCCCAGTCCTCCCATACCCGGTTGCGGATGAGGAATAAGGCCCTGCCACATGGGGGGTTCCCAACAATTTAGAGCGGGTGACAAAATCAAAGGTGGCCCACAAGTGGGCGTGGCTACATAACCCCTGCCGCCTGGGGGGTCCCCAATGCTTGAGAACAGGGGACAAGATCAGAAGTGACCCACAAGTGGGCCGCGTGGCTACATAACCCCTGCTGCTTGGGGGGTCCCCAGCGCTTCAGAACAAGGTCTGTCGTGTTGTTTTTGCCTCATGCAGGTACATTGTTTCTTTCTGTTGGTATGCTCATGTTATCATGTTGTGCAGATGTATCCATTCCCATTGCTGTGGTAGCATGTACTGGTTGTGGCTGTGGTGTGCTCGCAAGTAGTCCTGTCCCCGTTGAAAAGAAACACGTGTAGTGCCCGTGTAGGTGGATGACCTGCTTAGCCACGTCGTACTGGTGTCGAACCTCGGTTTTGGCCTACATATATGCCTGTCGTGCGTCCTCCTGTGCTTTGTGCAGTGTGACATGACCCATAATTTCAAATATACTTTTTCCTCCATTTCTAAGTGGGAACAAGTACACGGTGCATGCACAGTGCGCCCACGGTGCGTGCACGGTGCGCAACGCTTGGGGCAATTACACAACTTTCACCCCCCAATTGGACCCTCACAGAAAGTTACTACACAGCAATATTGGCACCCAAAAAACAGCCAGGAAATGGGTTTCACATGACTTTCTTGCAATCTGAATTGAATCTGGATTATACACAGCAAAATGATTGATGTACAACATATAGATACCCAAGGGGGGGGGGCGTCCTCACCATCCACGGAAGCATGCGGTTCATCAAGTTCTTGGGGTGTGCTCTGACCATCAGGTTCAGGTTTGCAAGACGTTCACAGGGATGGGGATGGGCTCCGAATGTGCAACTTGAGGCGGTGCAGTGCAGCAGCATCATGAATCACTGCCTTCCCATTCACCTGATATTGTATGCGTAGGTAATCACTAGAGCGTTGCGGTGGACCCAGAATAGGAGCGGGAACCCGCTCACCTGCACTACTGCAGTTGTAGAAGACAGGGGTACCAGCTCGAGCCCAAGACAAAGACATTGTGTTGCTCAGCTATCGACCAAGGGATAGCATGTGCAATGCAGTCCTCAAGGCATGCGGGGTGAAATGGGGCACCAGCTCCACAACACAGCACCTCACAGGGCAACAGCAAAGCAAAACAATGGCGTCAAGTAAATTATCTAAATAAAAAAGATGCAAGGTGCGCGCACGGTGCGTGCCACTCCCCCTAAGCGAGCTGAATCCACCCAAATTCGCTCCCGGCGAAAACAGAGACATTTTTGCGCGTCGCGCCGCGCGCGTGTTGAAAAAATCAGTTCCGGCCAGTTGGCCGGCCAAGTGCCATTTCGGCACTATTTGGGTGAATTGCGGGGAACACTCCAGCTTGACCCATAATTTCAAATCTACTTTTTCCTCTGCTGATGGCGGTGATGTTGGGTGGTGAACGTGCACGACAACAACAAAGCGGTGAGAAACCCGCTGCCGGGATCCTGTACTTCTCTCCGTTCCCTAAGGTTAGTGTAGCGATACCCGACACTCAACTGCCTTGTAAAATAAACCAGGTTAATATATAATCAAAATGGGAATGCGCAAGGCACAGGGGGTGCCTTGCTGCAGATGCTGCAGTTTCATTTTTCGAGGAGCCAGATGAAGTATGGTTGTGGGGGGACAAAAATAACCGACACACATGAAGAAGATGTACAGCCATCGTTCTGGAGCCACTGGCATCGCGCAGGTGATGCCCGTCCACAAGAGCGGACCCCAGTGGGGTCAGAACCCTGGGCAAAGACCGCCATGTGTAAGGCAGACACAGCCACCGCGGTCGCAAAGGCAGAGTGGGTGCCTTCTGCAGATCACGTTTGGCGCAATGTCTTGACTCGAAAAGCACAGGGGCATCTCTGAGGGACCATGGAGGTCCAGTCCGACCAGGTCCATCCCCTCCCCAAACCCCCAGCACTGTCACTGAGCCTGGAAGGCCCAGAGCAGAGGAAAGCGGCGGGGGGGCTGGGTAAGAAAGTTGGCACAGACACGAGCCACTGTGTCTAGCACTGCCCTGCGGCAGCTGCAGCACCTGCCTGTACTACACGCTGAGGGGCGGCACTGGCCGCGGTACATAGCGCGGCAGGGGCGGCCACAACCAAAGGCATCCCGAATCGCAGATCCCATGCAGATGCGCCGGAGATCCATCAGAGGGAGGAGGGGGCGGAGCACTGCAGAATATGTAATGGGACGTGACGGGAAAGAATTGTAGGGAGCTTGGCCCTTGGGCCAGTGGGCTCTCGGCCCCCCCACGTGCTCTTCCCATCGGGAGTGCGTGAGGATTGCGTAATGTCAGGCTTTGAGATGAGCAGCATGATCCTGACCTCATACCAGACGCACTCGGCTCTTCATTCTCAAATTTTTTTGCATTGTGTAGTTGGGGAGGGGGGGGGGGGGTTGACATTCAGCACAGCCCACGCCCTCCAGTCCCTCCCTAATTGCCTCCAACCCATTCCAGCCGCCCACCCCCCCCTCAGGCCTTGGGGGTGTTGGCGCATAGTGCCCGCGATTGGGGGGTCTTTGTCGCGATCCACTCCGCCCCCGCTCAACCCCCGGGGCGAACCGTCTACAGATGCCCGAAGCGGTCCCCCGCCCCCCTGTCCAGAGGATCGTCCTGAGCGGAGCCAGGCAGTCGTCACCTGATATCCCACTGCAGCTCTCGGCACTCCTGCTGCACCCAATCCCACAAAAGGAGAGCACAGAGCTGTGCAATCGACAGGCCACCGCAGCGGGCACAGCCCTGGGGGAGAAACAGGTGCACCGCGTGCACCGCGTTGCGCACTACGTGCCGGAATTTGCCCACTATTTTTGGACAAATTGCGAGAGGTGAACAATGGCAGGGACACGGTGTTCTAAGGGGTCTACACACCTCCCCTATTTTTTTTTTGACTGACTCCAGAAGTTCAAAGAGTACTCAAGAATGTGCTTGGAAGAGTGGGCGTCTCCAGCATATGATACAGTGGATCCCCGCAAAGCGGGGCACATGGCAAAGACCCAGAGTTCACATGCGTATACCAGAGGGCTCTCTGATGCGGTAGGCAAAACCGCCACGCCATATGGCAAGCCTATAATGTGTAAGATTTAAGGGGTCTACACACCTCCCCTATTTGACGGAAACAACACCTCCTGTTGCTCTGACAGGGGCGTTGTTGGTGCACGCCGCGGGGCAGACACCAGCAGTGACCGTTGTGCTGTGCATGCACTCGTCGGCAGGGGATTCCCCAATCTCCACCTCCAACGGACAAAAAGGAGCGAAAGGGGGTGGCAGGACACCAACCAGCATCCCTAAAATCCCATCCCCAACCCCAACTCACAACAATACCATGGTCTTCATGGACAACCACAAAAAAACCACCAAATTCCACGGTTGTAGCATGACAGAGCAAACAAATCAAAACAAATCAATTCAATGCACAGCAGACAAAGGCCCACCGCAGAAATAAAAAAACAATTTGCAACACAAAAGTTGGTCTGCGCAGTTCTTTCACCACTGCAAACCCCAAAAACTCAGAGAGGTCTAAGGCAACCAAAGATCACACTTGGGCACTAAACTATTGTTTATTGCATCAACAAAGGTTCAAAAACTTGCAGAAACAGCATTGCTTTCACAAGCGGGGGTACAACAACGAAGGCCTCTACCTCCTCACCGATGGTGGTTGTACAGGGTTTCCCACGGATTCATCGCAAAGGCCGTTTTGGTGATTTGTCGTTGTTCGCCGTTGTTCATCGTTGTTCGTCGTTATTCGTCATGCAACAAAACGGGCAATTTGCATGGTTTGGTGGTGAATATATCTTGGTGCGAAGACAAAATGACACTATGAACCACACACTTTGTGAGCATGGTCCTTCGAAAAAAAAGACAACAAAAATATGGACCCATGGGGCAAAGCAGCAACACCAAACAGCGTGGAATTATTGACTGGTGTGTCCAATTTGTGGTTTCTTGTTCATGGAAGATGCCACAGAATGTGTCACTCACACCATGGAGAACCTCTGCTCGACGTCACCATTGCAAAACAACATTATAGCAACCTCACGGAAATGGGGAGTCATCTTCTGCCGATTTTGTTCAACTCCTACATCATCCGCTGCATATCAGTTTGACGTTGCTTAAGATCAGTCTTTGGGGCTCCTTAAGATGTCTTCGTGCCTACAGAAGGTGATGCCTCCGAGTTCCCTAGTTCTGATTTCAGGTCTGCTATTGGCCCTGGTTTCAAATTTGTCAAAGAATACTCCTTCTTTCTCCATTTGTGGATCTGCACTTCAGGTGATTCACAACAAACGTCTTCTTCGCGCATCGAACCAGAATTCCACAATGCTTGCACATCATCTTGTCATCACGGACCTCCATGCTAGCTGAGTACTCTGCACCACACTTCAGCGCAATCATATGCCAAGCTCGGCCACATCGCTAGGCTGAATGGTGTGTTGTGATGCCATAATTAAGCGAAAAAGGGGTCGGGGGAGCACCAAGAGTGGCTGCAAAATGTAAGTTATGGCTAAACCTGAGTGAGTTGTGTGATAGTTTGATTCGTCATTGTTTGTCATTGTTCGCTGTTATTCGCTGTTGTTCGGAAAAGATGATTTTGTTGTCATTGGTCGTTGTTCATCGTTATTCGTCGTTATTCATGTATGAATCAGTGGGAAACCGTGGGTTGTAGCCACCCACACCTCCTACTAAGGAAGAGCTGGAGGTGGAGGATAAGACTCAAATCCATGCGCAAAACACCCCGAATACCGCGCACCGTGTTGCGCACCGCCTGCACTGCGTGCTCGTTTCTCCCCAGGCCATGGGGACAGTTGGTGCATCCCCCACTATCTACACATGGACCCGCTACCACGGCAAGAAAACTAGGAGGGCCATGACATCAGGTTTTGAACTAACCAGCATGATCCTGACCTCACGCCACACTCAATCAGTTCGACTTCAACCAGCACCGAATGCTGCCTTGAACTGGGAGGCGTCCCTATCCACGATCATCTTGGACACATGTTGGACAGTACAAAGGGGGGGGGGGGGGCTGGCACAGGCCAAACATGGTGGCGTTGGCAGACAAGGTTTTCGGCAACCGATCGGCCGGACGGCAGACTGTGGAATCGCCCCTGGTCCTTCCATATATAACGCACCTGATATGATGGATGCGGAAGGCGGGGCGTTGCCTGGCGGCACAATATGTAATGCTTACGCGGGCCTTGTCTGCCAAACGCTGCTGCATCTCGGACCCTATCTCGGACCCAATCTCGGACCCTATCTCGGACCGTATCTCGGACCGCATCTGGGACCCAATCTTGGACCCTATCTCGGACCCAATCTCGGACCTTTGGTTCGCGCCTGTGCCCTCCGCTCCAAGCCTGCACCTTGTTCGGTTTGATGGTTGTGTACAGGTGCTACTTTGAACACGTCTGCACGTCAGAAGAAGATGCACCCACACACGCAGCATCAGTTGACACTTCCGGCCTGGAGGAGGTATTGTGTGGACTGGCGCAAAAAGCGAGGGAATCCCGGCAAGTGTGCATGGGCACCACTGCAACTGCGGCAAACCCCAAGTGGCACACATGCACCACTTGCATGCGTGGCTCAAGCCGATCTGGCAGCTCATGCTCTTCTTGCCACTGCCAGCGTCCCTGGACACAACAAAACGCCCCCCAGGTGCAGTAACGCCCCACTGGCTGGGCATGGGCACCACTGAAAGTGCCCCAAAACCTGCCATGGGTATGCATGGGTACTGGTGCTATTCAGTCCCAGCTACATGCACCTGCACGGACATCTGATTCACATTCACACTGCATCCCAACCCTGGGCCTCCCTTTCATGCCCCAAGGCTTGGGGTGACAAGGCGGCTGCGCACGACCTGTGCAGCCCAGAGGCGGTCGCCCCACGCCTGTGTAATACTGATCAGCCACAGTAGTACCGGGAGCTGGTGGTTGTGGGGGACTCAGATGTCCATGGGGGTCCTCAGAGGCCACGGTGGTACACAGCGGCCTGGGGGTTACCCTAAGGCTGAAATTGCACCCCGAGGCCGGGATGCTTATTTCATAAGAAGGCCTGGGTAGAAATGAGGGGGGGGGGGGGTTCAAGAGAGGAAAATGGATGACGATGGCAGTCTCCTGTAAATACCCACGTATCAAGTGTCTGAGGAGAGACCCCCGATTTGGATGATTCCATGCCCCACAACAATACTTCCAATGCAGGGCCCCCGTCAACGTAATCGGTCTCTGGTACGGGGCCATACGGCATGCGCGCAGGACGCGCAGTACGCCCCTGGGGGGTTCCAGGATCCCTGCGCACATACAACGCCTGAGACAGCGCTCAAAGTGTTTCGGAACGTTGACAAGTATGCCAGGTATCGTGCTCACTGGGGCTCTGAAGGGAGGGAGCGAGGGAGCGAGGGAGCGAGGGAGGGGGGGTTTGGGTTGGTGGCTTGCAGGTGCAACAGGGTCCCGGGTGGCTGACTAGCTCTACGTGCGGCCAACGGCCCCCCACGTACTCAGCGTTCCTTGCCAAGCCGAACCTCCAAGCGGTCCACCAGGCCGTGGGCCACCACCAGGCGTGAGCCCGCAGTGAGCCCCAGGCAGGGTGGTGTGGCCTTGGCAAAAACAAACCCCTGCAGAAAGGGGTTCTCATGCCCCGCTCGAGAGCTGCGGCCCCGCTGTCCGCCTGCGAGGCGGCACAGCGCCGCCCTGCGGAGGATGCGCGCGCAGAAGAGGGCGGGCGAGGACGGGGGGCGGGGCGGTCCCCGCGGATCTGTTGCGCGTGCGACGGGATGCGGCATGCGTGGGGCCAAGGCGACCGCGGGCAGCCCCAGCGAGACCGGCACGCCCCACGCACCACACGCCCGCGCTGGCGCCCGCCCCGGCAATGGACGTAGTCGTGGTTCCGCCCCGTCCGCCGAAACCAAGGGACTTGGGGTCCCCTCCCCAGTCCCGCACCCCGCCATCTGTGTGGCATGCTGCTGCGGAGGAGCCCTCCTTTTAACAACTGAGCACCACTGGGGGACCCACCGCCCCTTTTAAAGATTGGGCCAAACTTTCTTCCGAGCGTTCGGCGCCAGTCAGTTCCGACCAAAAGTTTTCTTCGGCACCTTTGGCGTCTCTAAAACTCAGCACCACCGGAGGTGTGGGGGGGGGGGGGGACCCTCAATACGCCAACTATTGGGCGCCGCTGACGCGCAAACGGCACATCCCGCCACATTCAGCACAGCCCCGGCACACCAACGACTGGGCTCCGCGAACGCGGAAACGACACCAGCAAGAGCACCGGCCGCAGCGGCCGACAGAACGCAGCGACCCGACGCAACATGCGAAGGGAAGAACGGGTGACTGTCCAGGGCCCCGTAAAGGAGCAACAACCCGACGGAATGTCACACGGGGGGGGGGGGACCCACCCCCCTAGACCCACCCACCCACCCTTAGAAGGAGCCCTGCTGCCGAGGCCCAGTCTAGCCCGGCTGTTTCTGGCTGCCGGGACGCTGGGATGCCGGAGGAAACTTGTCGGCCTTTGTGCGAGGTACGTTGGGTGGACCGCTACCGAGGCGTCACCTTCACACCGGGTGAGCCAGTGGCTCCGTCTCAGGCACCAGGGGAGGCCTTGCTGAAGCCGAAGGCGGGGCTCAAACGCGGAGGCTAGGCCTGGTCAGTGGCTACCGACCAGCACCACCAGCACCACCATGCGAC
>OZ038400.1:23787447-23794947 GCA_964036045.1 Eutreptiella sp. 'Long Island Sound 2002' | reverse complement strand
GTCTGTTGTCCGTGCTCACGAAATTCTGGAGCAAGAAGACGGCTCTGGAACAGGCGGATATTGAGGACGATTTAATCTCATGGATAGGAGTGATCAGAGAGGAGTTTGGGGAGAGTGACGCTACCAAGAGCAAGCAAGACACCCTGAGCCGCATAGGAGAAGCGATGAAGGCCTGGGCGGTCAGATGTGCGGCTGATGGAAAGGATTTGGACTGGTCGAGCTTCATCATGAGTGGATCTATGGAGTTATATTCTCACGACGACGACGAGCATAGTGAGCTTATGTCCGTGCTCTTGAGCTCGGGGGTTGACAAGGCCGTAGTGGGGTCGGAGGCTCAGGAGCAGACGACCAGGAAGATGTTCATCATGGCTGTCACGAAGTGTAAAACCAACGAAAGGAGGGCAGAGCTAGCAGAGGGGTTCGAGAAAGTGGCTGGCCACGTCTCCGAGAGCAAAAAGGCGGCAGAGTCGTTCCTCAAGGCAAGAGTAGGGCAGTATGGGGCAGTGGAGCTGCCCACCGGGAGAGTGCGGGTAGCCCAGCAGGATGGCAGGACAGTCATCAGGGTGGCCTGGATGACCTCGGCGGAGGCATCGTTGACTAATGTGCGGGTATTTATAGAGAAGGTATTCGGTCAGGCAATGGCACTGAACGACAAGCATGAGCGACATGGTTGGGGACTACTCAGAGTACCCCAGTCCCAGTTGGACAAACTACTGGGAGAGGACCCTCAGCGCTCGTTTGTTTCTGATGACCAGAAGGTGGAGCTGGACGTTAGGTCCAGGAACTCAGCCAAGGGGAAGTATTTCATAGACGCGAATCACTGGGCAGCAATGGCCCTGAGCGAGGAAGTGGTGCGTCGCCGACCGATTCCAGAGCCGGAGATCCAGGATGACGCCAAGCGAAGAAGAGTGACTGATGGAGCGGGATCCTATCAAAGAGGAATTGGGTTCCTGAACAGGTATGACGACAGGAGCAGAGAGCCGGACCACGTGTTGCTGCGGTATCACAAGGAATTGTCGGCGAGACAGAATAGAGATCCTGCGAGCTTTGGCAAAGGAGCCAGAAAAGGAAGGCAAGGCCCATCCGGTTGGGGCAAAGGTCGTGGCACTGGCGCAGGAGCGGGTCGGGGCAAGTTTTGAATCCCAGCATGGCTGCCGGCGACCTGCCTGGTGAGTGCACCCCTCGTCGAAGTACTGCAGGTCATGGCTGGGTATGGTGTGACTCCTAGGGACCTGGCAGGGGACATCTGGTGGGAAAAACTGTCTCAGACGCAGAAGGAGGCTCGGCACGGGGCATGGACCACAGGGTATGCTGAAAGTATAGGTCCCATGGCGTGCTGGGACTGTGGAGTGGTGCAAGAGGCGGACTTGGAACGATTTCATTGCTTCATCTGCGGCGGACGCGGAGCGCTACGGTTGGGGGAGGCCCGCAGCAGTACGGAACTAGTGTCGTCTCCATGGAGCGGCCTGTTCGAGTGCATCAAAGGGCAGTGGACCGCGCCAATCCGTTACGAGATGATGAATCAACTCAAGGATTTTGCGCAGGCCCTGAGGCAGCACAAGAAGAGACTCAAGCAGGACACCTCAGTCTCGGTGCCGTTAATACTGCCGTCCACTACTCTCTTGGTGTATCACGGGGGAAACGAAGACCTGTCAGGGATGTCAGAGCCCATGGACTCAGTGCAGACGGACCAGTGGATCTTGAAAGGAGACCTATGCTCAACTTGCGGCAGGTTTGTGGCGACAACAGCTTCCATATTGCGCACCGGGGTTGGGGTGCTTCGGGTATGCGTACACCAAGGGTCGGGGGATCCATTGGTGAAGAAGGAGTGGTCCAAGCGTACTTCCTGGGGCTGTGGGTCTCAGTCCCTGCCGGGAGGGGTGCCAGTCAGACTCCAAGGAACGCACATTCCACCTGAGATGAGTCTACCGGCATCCGGCATCCGCAGTTGCCGGTCATGGATGCAGCAGTTTGCACCGCATCTGCCGGAACGGCATGACCCAGGGGCAGAGACCATGGTGGACATACTGACTCTTCAAATTGGGGGTGGAACGGAGAAGGTCGAAGTGGTGAGAGACTGGATGGTAGGACTAGCGCCATCAGTGGCGCTGTTGCAGGAATTATGGGATCTGGAGCTGAAGCATGTTGACTGGGCTAGAAAATATCACGTCGTGGAAGGCGAGAAGGGGCAAGGACTGGGGTTGGCTGTGTTAATTGAGAGGTACCTTCTCTCCCCCGACGACAATGTCTGGACGCTGCTGAACGAAGAGTACGCACTGGTGGTGGCCTTTATAGCAGCGGATGGCAAGTTATGGGCAGTAGGGTCCATTCACCTGAGACCCGGATCCTCTGTCACCGAAAAGAAGATGCAGCTGCGGGAGACGGCTTTGGCTTGTCAAGTGGTGCGGCCTGATGCGCTGTTCCTTGGCGGCGACTTCAACGGGACTTTTGAGGGAGAGCGATCACCGCTCCGACAATTCACGGCGGGGTCGAGGACATGGTCTTCGCTGGGGTTGCGGTATGTTGGAGATCCAGCGCAAATAACCAATCAGGTGAAGAGGGGTGGAAAAGTTTCGGAAACAGCGATCGATCATGGCTTCGCGGGGGGGCATTTTCGCGATTGCGAACGACATTTAATCCCGGGAGTGGGCTCTCACTTCGCCCAGCTGTTCACAGCGCGTATCCCAGGGCTCTTTGTCCGGCCGTTTGGCTGGAAGAGATATCCTTGGCGCAGAACGGTGGACCGGGATAGAGTAGCCCTGATGGATGCCATGGAGGTTTACTGGTACTGGCCGGCAATTGGAGGGGCTGAGCCGGACCAGTTCCTAGGGGTCTACCACCACGTGGCCGACCAACTGATCTACAGGGATCCGACAGGTGTCAGAAACCAGTTTGTGAAACGGCTGAGGTCTGAGGAAGACACAGCAGGACTCTTGGCGTGCAAAAGAAGAGCACTTGCAGCGAAGGAGGAGTTGCTGGAGTTAGGTGTGAAAATTCCTGACAAGGAGGAGTCTGAGAACGTGGGAATCACCAGCGCCACACGCACTCACATGCGGCTGACGCGGGCGTCTCTCACAGTGTTTGGGGGCATCAAAGGGCACCCGGATGAATCGTACGTCGACGTGGAGGAGGAACTGAGGGAGATAAGTCGTCAGGCCGAGGAAAATAATTTATACCGAGGAGAGCTTCTGCAACTCGATATTCTGGAGGAAGCTTATAGAGAGCCGTTATGTAGGGAGCGCTGTGTGGACAGACCGCCGGACGAGTTATGGATTGCAATGAGGCGGCGACGCTTGAACCCAGAGGACCACCACGATAGGAAATTGTTTGCGGAAGAGCTGATCGCGGAGGGGTCCTGTACCATGCGCAGGCTGTGTAAGGTGCTGCGAAGACCCATGACGGACGCCACGGCAATGGATCTACTGCCGTCGTCCCAGTTGAAGCAGGGCGGCATGGTGGCGAGGCACTGCATGCTGAATATAATGGAACAACTGTCAGTGGGTATCGCCTCGATGTTCAACTCAGTGGCGCACTACGGCATTCGCAAGAACGAGCCCTATTATTACCTCAGCGGGTACAGGCACATTTTCGTAGAAACGTCCATCTCACGAGTGAACACGGCGCTGGACCACTCCTTGCTGAGCGACGTCTGTGAACTGACTGGGATCTGGGGACCGAATCTCTTCTCGTACCGCAAAGGTTTTAACCCAGCCCAAATGGCCATCATCCTGCGTCGCTGTGCGTACAAGATTCTGGAGATCCATGGGGAGATTTGGCTGCTGGACTGGGACGAGACGGGCGCATTCCCCAAATTGCAACTCCAAAACTTGGATGCCCTGTTGCGAATGGCAGCAAACTGGCGCAGAGTAGACGGTCAGCCCGGTATTTACACGGTGGGACATCCCGAAGAAGAGGATGGAGTTTCGCAGGAGGAAGCGGTATGGTTCTGCCAAGACCGCTTCGATCAGTTCTACCGACGGCAGGTCATCTACCCCGTCACGGAGCATGGCCTCGGAGAGCCGTACGGCGCGGCAGACGGGCTCCTGGAGGGGGACAGTGCAGCACCGGCAGTCTATCAGACAGCCAGTGCAGTGAGGACCCGGTGCAGCCTCGTGTCAGAAGCGGTGAATTTCTCCAAGGGTGACAAGGTGCTCGGAGTCAGCGAGCTCATATTCAGTGACGACCGCAGATTATTCCATTTCGGTAAGGAATACTTTGAGGACCTGACATGGGACCGCATCGAGACGACCAAGAGTGCAGGAGGGATAGTGAACCCGGGCAAGTTAGAACTGTTCCACGCAATGTTGCGCCAAGGGGTCCTGCAGCTGGACGAGGAGGAAGCGAGTGTAGGCCTAATGATGCGAGCCTCCAAGCAGCCTCCAACGTGCATTGGAGTGCCGGTATTCCAAGAAATGAAGCCCCTTCAATGGCTCTCAGCGACGGCGGCGCAGTGGAGGAAGCTGACGCCGAGTATCGTTAGAGCCGATTTCTTGCCCATTAAGACTGTCCGAGTGATCATGGCCTTCATGGTGGCCCGATTCGACTATGCAGCGTCAGCTTACCTCTTTAGAGAGGAATGGCTGAGGGACTTGCAGCTGATCATAGACAGGACTTTCTGCGAGGCGCATGGCCTGTCGATCAGGGTGGCTAAGCTATTCCTGTACTTGCCCCCCCCGTGGGGTGGCACAGGTTGCCCGTGGCTGCCTTTGAGAGCACAGATGAGGTACTTGCGCCAAGTGCTGAAGATGCCGTACAGCCGCAGTGGACTAGCTCAGATGGTAGCGGATGAGCTGCTCGATGACGAAACTCCCGGGGACGACGTTCAGCAAATTTGGCGCGTGTTGCGGGCATTCAAGATAAAGCTGCTGACAGCGAGAGGGGCGCCTCTGCCCAGACCCATGGCGCCCACTGGTGGTAATGACGAGCCCTGGCTGCTTGTGACTGATGGAGGGCTGAGAGGCAGCCGCGGAGGCATTGGAATGGTGCTGGCTAAGGCGGGCCGCATTCTGGAGGTGCGGGGCTTCGGTTTGAGAGTGCACGCGGGCAGTTCAACAGCAATGGAGCAGCTGGCTAAATCGACATGGATTGAGATGCTCGATCACTTGCCAGGGGTCAAACTGGTTGCAGCGGACTCCTCGGCGGGAGCTTTCACGGGCATCAAGCTTCCTTCGTATGGAACCTGGTTAGATGACCTCGTCCGAGGAGCATACGGTAAATCAGACTTAAAGACATATGGAGAGGCTTGGGTGGAAGCACAGCATGACAGCGGGTTGGCAGAGTTCCTTTCAACTTGCAACCGGTTGGCTGATGAGCAGGCGACGGCACAACTGGAGGCGTCGAAAGAGGGAGAGTTCTTTCTCCCCAAAGAGCTGGTTCCAGGACCGGTCTTCAGCATTGGAGGAGCGGTGGTAGTAGCCTTGGATGAGACGTTGGACCAGATTTACAACGAAGCGATTCGTCATAGGGCTGCAGCAGGACTAGCCGGATGGGATGCCAGGTGGTCGGCCTACGACCAAGTGAAGGCATTCGAAGGAGGGGTCATAGTCTCGTCCAGCTTCAAGAAGTTGATGCTTCTCAGAGCGTTGGGGATGCAGATGGAGGTCGCCGGAGAAGGCCAGCAGTGCCACTGGTGTGGGGCGGCGGACTCTCTGCGGGCCTCGCACCTGCAGTTCCACTGCCCAGAGTTCTATCTAAAGTGGGTTCAGGTGACCCACAAGCTGGCAGGGGCGCTTCACAGGCTGGGGGTCTGGTCTCTCGCTCTGGTGTCCGACCTGGAGGTCGTGTTCTCAAGACAGGGTAAGAAATTGTGGATGAGCGTGATGGCGGACGGCGATCTGAACGGGTATCTGCAGCGGAAGGCGCCCGACGACGTTATAGCATTCAGCTGGTCAGGAAGGTACTACTCCTCCGGCCCATGGGCCAATGCGTGGAAAGGGAGTCCTATTGCACTGCAGGATCTGTTCCTCTGTTGGAGTGAGGCTTCTCAGGTGAGCTTGCATGAACTGCAGAAGAGTCTCGTCCGAGAGCGCAGAACGTGGGAGCATGAGAGGTCCGCACTGGTGCTGACTGGAGGGGCCAGACATGGCTCACTGGTGGAGTCCATCACGGCATCCTGGCTGGCCAGAGGATGTGGAAATTGGAGGATGTGGCAATGGGGACTGCCAGTGATCGACAGCCCGAGACTGCAGACTAGTCGAGACCTGGAGCCGGTGATAGTGGTGGTGGGTCGAGTCAGGCCAGTAGGACTGGAGCGCCACAACTACGAGATATTCGTGGGAGAGGAGGCGAGATCCTTTCAAAGCGATGGAGAGTTCGAGTACTTTGATCTCCCGGTCCCGTTCGCATGGACGCGGGGGATTCCATGGGCGCTGACGGAAGCACTTAAAGGTCGTCTGAGTCAGTTGCAGCATTAACGAATCGCAGGGTCGGCCCAGGAACAGTGCTCATCAGCGCAGTTTCGCGGCATCAGGCGATCCACTTCATTATATTTTATTTTCCTACTTTTATTTTCAAGTACACTCAAGAGAGGCAGATCAACATGCACGGTCCGAGTGTTAGAGCACGAGAGGGCAGGCCACAACAAAGAAGGCCGCAGACACCCAAAATTTATTTTCTTTAACATTATTTATTTCAGCGGCTTAAGCACAGCGACAGCGGACACCCACCAGCTCAGACGAGCCACTCAGAGACTCAAGGAGTGGCGCATTTGGCGGGCGTTTTGGTAGAGTCGCACTGTGCCAGGGCTTGCTCAGGGTGACAGAGGGTGGAGAGAGGGCAATGGAGAGGACTCAGCGAGGTTCACTGAGACTTCGGGTTGATGTTAGCGGAAGAACAATCAACAATAACAAAGAATTAAATTCTCAACAGAATTCGAGAGCGGGGCACAGGACCACTCAAGGGGGAAATGGAGCCAACACACTTTCTGGGGAACTAATTTTTTTTAGGGAATAACAGATACGCAATTCAGCACTAAAGGGGGACCAATTCAGGAAGCCCGTGCAGCGGGACTGGGGGTGAGAGCAGGAGCCACTGTAGTCTCGAAAGCAACAGCAACAGGAGCCAGTGGGGGCTCCACCACCAGGACTTAAAGGGCACACCCTACGCAGCCCGGCGGGGCGACTAGGGATTTCAATGACCTCCAGGGGCTCACGTGGAGGCCTGCATAAGCAGCGGCCCACCAAAGACAAGACAAGACAAGAGAGAGAGAGAGAGCAAGCGAGAGCGCACGGGCCAGAGAGAGAGAGAGATAGAGAGAGAGAGAGAGAGAGAGAGAGAGAGAGAGAGAGAGGAGAGAGAGAGAGAGAGAACAAGGCGAGAGAGCGCACGGGCCAGAGAGAGAGAGAGAGAGAGAGAGAGAGAGAGAGAGATAGAGAGAGAGAGAGAGAGAGCAAGCGAGAGAGCGCACGGGCCAGAGAGAGAGAGAGAGAGAGAGAGAGAGAGAGAGAGAGAGAGAAAGAGAGAGAGAAGAGAGAGAGAGAGCAAGCGAGAGAGCGCACGGGC
>OZ038400.1:23614478-23787247 GCA_964036045.1 Eutreptiella sp. 'Long Island Sound 2002' | reverse complement strand
ATCAGGCCATGGCTTTACTGACCCAGCCCCCACCCCCGTGTGACCATGCCGTCGGGTTTGTTGTTTCTTTACGGGGCCCTGGACAGTCACCCGTTCTTCCCTTCGCATGTTGCGTCGGGTCGCTGCGTTCTGTCGGCCGCTGCGGCCGGTGCTCCTGCTGGTGTTGTTTCCGCGTTCGCGGAGCCCAGCGGTTGGTGTGTTGGGGCTGTGCTGGTTGTGGCAGGTGCCGTTTGTGCGCTAGCGGCGCCCAGTAGTTGGCGTATTGGGGGTTGTGCTGGTTGTTGCAGGGTCGTTTGACGGTTTTTGCTGCCCATGCACCTCCGCCCTCCGGTCGTCCACAACCTGCCTCGCTGCGTTTCCGTGTGCGTAAGGCCCAGGTGCCCCACTCCTCCCGCGTTGTACCGGCCGTCCACCCCATGCGCTCCGCTACTCCATGGGTCGCGTGTGCGGATGACGCCCCCACCGGGATTGGGGGCCCTGGACAACATGCGGCCGACCCAATCCCCCAAACGTCACACAAACTTTTCCAAGGGGGAGAAAAGGATGCGACTTAAGGGACCGGAAATTTGAGGCCGATTTCAGGTACGCAACTCTGACCCACCGACCCCCCGCCCCACCCCACTAGGCTACTACCCCACTAAGCTACAGCCTGTTACCATCCCTTTCCCATCCATTTCCCTCCATCCGCATTCGGTACCACACTGTCTCGAGCCGACCAGCGCCCTGCCGCACTACAGTACTGTACCATCGCCAGCCCCCATTCTCCTCCCCTAACCCTCCCGTCATCATCTGCCGGCATCCGTTGCCATCCCAATACAGTCTGCTCCCGTCGCGTGGCCCTCCATTCCCTGGCCATCCCGAAGCACCGGCTCCGTGGCCACCCGTCGTTGTCCCGGTGCCGCCCGTTGCCGTCCCACAGATGCCACCCCCTTCAACGCCAGCCACTCGTGTCAAAAGCACAGCTCGTGCACCCAAACGTCGCCCCCAAAAAAAAATGGAGCTTCAAATCCAAAGCTCGAAAATTCGCGGAAACAACACCTCCGAACTGCTGTTTGGGCAACTGCAGTTTGGTTGTTTGGGGTGCTCACGGCAGGCGGGGGGGGGGGGGGGGGGAGGCAGGGATGTATTAGAAGGGGGGGGGGTCTGAAAGGGGGGGGGGACCATAACAGGGTTGACCCCCCAACCCAAGGGGCACCTCTGGGGGGTAACTGGGCCTGTCACCTGTGAGGAGGAGTCACAGGGGGATCCCCGCGTTTCCGTGCCTGACATACAGGCCACGGCGGGGTAAAACCATAACCTGGTCCCTCCTCCTCCTCCCCCCCCTGTGTGACATTCCGTCGGGTTGTTGCTCCTTTGCGGGGCCCTGGACAGTCACCCGTTCGTCCCTTCGCATGTTGCGTCGGGTCGCTGCGTTCTGTCGGCCGCTGCAGCCGGAGCTCCTGCTGGTGCCGTTTCCCCCCCTCCTCAAGGGGGATTCTCCATTCCGCGCCAACCGCCTCCGTACCGCGCCCAACTGCCCTTCAACCGTTCTCCAACCGCCGGTAACCGCCGTTGCAGCTGCGCTCCCAACCTCCCTTCCGCCCCGCTTCCGCTCCCGCGCAGCCCTCGGGAGGGGGGGGGTCAGTGCACTGCACAGAGTCGAAGAGGGCAAAGGCGACAGGGGGTTGCGGCGAGGCGTACCATATTGTGCACGACCTCGTCGCTCTCCACCACCACGACCTCCTCCACCGACGCGTGCTTCAGCAGCAGGTCCACCGCCACGAGGCCCAAGGGCCCGCCCACCAGCACCTCCGCGGGGCCGCGCTCCGAGTGCAGGAGGGCGCCGGGGTGGACCAGGCACTCGTGGTAGACGCAGTAGTCGTGCTCGGCGGACTGCAGGCGGTAGTCCAGGAGGAAGCACCGGCCGAGGCCCTGCGAAAAGGACGGGGAAGGGCCGCGGGCGTTGCCGCGGGGGCAGAACAGACACGCCACTAGCGTCCGGCAGGGAAACTGGTCCTCAGTCGCAATCGGCCCCGTATCAACGGCCACTCAGTAATACCCGCCCCCCCGCACCACCAGAACTCAGTAGGAACGTGCTGCGTCCGGCTTGTGGCTCAGTAGGACCCTGCTCCATCTGATCATGTCTGAATTGGCAGACGCTAGCGGCAAGTCTGGGGCAGAACGGCGTCGGGCAGTGTCGAGTGGGGCACGATCGGTGCACCGCTGGAGGGAAAAGGGCCTCTAAGCCAGTGATGCATTGGAAGCAGGGGAGGTACTCGAGCCTGTGGCGCTGCTGCCCTCTGCCTGATCACAACCGCGAGCTTCCGTGGCATTTCTAACCGACAGAAAACCGCCCTCAGCGGCGTTGGCAATCTTTCCCAAGCACCGGCCTAACCGCCTCTGGGACCCCCTCTGGGACCCCTTCCCTTCAAATGCCAACCACCACGCGACCACCGCACAACCGCCGCACAACCGCCGCACAACCGCCGCACAACCGCCGCACAACCGCCACACAACCGCCACACAACCGCCGCACAACCGCCACACAACCGCCGCACCACCGCCTCACAACCGCCACACCACCGCCTCACAACCGCCACACCACCGCCACACCACCGCCTCACAACCGCCACACAACCGCCGCACAACCGCCGCACAACCGCCACACAACCGCCACACAACCACCTCACAACCGCCACACAACCGCCGCACAACCGCCGCACAACCGCCACACCACCGCCGCACCACCGCCTCACAACCGTCACACAACCGCCGCACAACCGCCGCACAACCGCCACACAACCGCCGCACAACCGCCACACAACCGCCGCACAACCGCCACACAACCGCCGCACAACCGCCACACAACCGCCACACAACCGCCACACAACCACACCATCCACCCCCTACCCACCACTCTTACACAACCCCCACGCACCTCCCCAACAACTTCCACACGGTCTTTCAACCACTTCATCACCCGTCCACCCCACCAACCCCCCCCACACTTGGCACTAACACCTGCCAAGGCAGTTGTCGGCAGGTGTCAAAAAATTTTTTGGCAGGTGTCGGCAGGTGTCAGGCAGTTTGGCAGAAGCACATGGAAACACACACACAGACACAATTCACAGACTTAAATGTAGAGGAAAACCAGGCCATGTTCTGCAAAAGAAAAGAAATATATCTTGGACCGCTGGATTACGGACTGCACACGGACTGCCTCTTGCGACGTGGGAGCTGCCTGCGACGTGGGGGCTGCCTGCGACGTGGGAGCTGCCTGTGACGTGGGAGCTGCCTGTGACGTGGGAGCTGCCTGCGACGTGGGAGCTGCCTGTGACGTGGGAGCTGCCTGCGACGTGGGAGCTGCCTGCGACGTGGGGGCTGCCTGCGACGTGGGAGCTGCCTGTGACGTGGGAGCTGCCTGCGACGTGGGAGCTGCCTGTGACGTGGGAGCTGCCTGTGACGTGGGAGCTGCCTGTGACGTGGGAGCTGCCTGTGACGTGGGAGCTGCCTGCGACGTGGGGGCTGCCTGTGACGTGGGAGCTGCCTGTGACGTGGGAGCTGCCTGTGACGTGGGGGCTGCCTGCGACGTGGGAGCTGCCTGTGACGTGGGAGCTGCCTGTGACGTGGGAGCTGCCTGTGACGTGGGAGCTGCCTGCGACGTGGGAGCTGCCTGTGACGTGGGAGCTGCCTGTGACGTGGGAGCTGCCTGTGACGTGGGAGCTGCCTGTGACGTGGGAGCTGCCTGCGACGTGGGGGCTGCCTGCGACGTGGGAGCTGCCTGTGACGTGGGAGCTGCCTGCGACGTGGGAGCTGCCTGTGACGTGGGAGCTGCCTGTGACGTGGGAGCTGCCTGTGACGTGGGAGCTGCCTGCGACGTGGGAGCTGCCTGTGACGTGGGAGCTGCCTGTGACGTGGGAGCTGCCTGCGACGTGGGAGCTGCCTGTGACGTGGGGGCTGCCTGTGACGTGGGAGCTGCCTGTGACGTGGGAGCTGCCTGCGACGTGGGAGCTGCCTGCGACGTGGGAGCTGCCTGCGACGTGGGAGCTGCCTGCGACGTGGGAGCTGCCTGCGACGTGGGGGCTGCCTGCGACGTGGGAGCTGCCTGCGACGTGGGAGCTGCCTGTGACGTGGGAGCTGCCTGTGACGTGGGAGCTGCCTGTGACGTGGGAGCTGCCTGTGACGTGGGAGCTGCCTGTGGCGTGGGGGCTGCCTGTGACGTGGGAGCTGCCTGTGACGTGGGAGCTGCCTGCGACGTGGGAGCTGCCTGCGACGTGGGAGCTGCCTGTGACGTGGGGGCTGCCTGTGACGTGGGAGCTGCCTGCGACGTGGGAGCTGCCTGTGACGTGGGGGCTGCCTGCGACGTGGGAGCTGCCTGTGACGTGGGAGCTGCCTGTGACGTGGGAGCTGCCTGTGACGTGGGAGCTGCCTGTGACGTGGGAGCTGCCTGTGACGTGGGAGCTGCCTGCGACGTGGGAGCTGCCTGTGACGTGGGAGCTGCCTGTGACGTGGGAGCTGCCTGCGACGTGGGAGCTGCCTGTGACGTGGGGGCTGCCTGCGACGTGGGAGCTGCCTGTGACGTGGGAGCTGCCTGTGACGTGGGAGCTGCCTGTGACGTGGGAGCTGCCTCTTGAGCCTCCGGAACCTGCTCTGTAGCTTCTGTAGGTTGGGAGGGACTGCTTGCTGGGGGCTGGTTATCCACCCGATGGTCCCTCTGAAACACGGGAAACATGATTCAAAGTGCCTGTGACACAATGCAACCAAAACTCACCACCGACAAAGGGAAGACGACACTGACCCATGCACACATGCACACAAGTCACAGGAAGTCTTGGCAGGTGTCGGCAGGTGCCACAAAAAGTTTTGGCAGGTGTCAGCACCAAGTATGACCCCCACCACACCTCCAAGTCAGCGACCATGCAGTGCCTCTCCGGCCCCTGCGCAATGCTCCGGAGCTGCCGCATCTTGTACGCCAACACGTGCGCGTCGCCGTAATCCTCCTCGACGTCCATCTGCGGGCCCAGCGCGGGCCGCGGCGACTGGACCGGGTCCTCGAGCCACGCCCGGAACACGTCCGGCATCCGCATCGCGAACTCGTGGACCCCGGCGTCGTAGTACCGCAGCGACGCCGGGATGGTCGTCCGGATGGCCCCGTCCAGGGGCTCGCGCGAGCAGACCGCGAGCACGTGCACGCCCCGGACCCCGTCCGGGCAGGCCATGGGCTGGACGGTCGCGAACGCCGCTTTGAGGGCGGCGAGGGTGTGCGCGGGGGCGGCCATCCCCTCCACGACCATCTCCCCCAACTGCGGACCAAAGAGGGGCCCAATCGGAGGGCGTTGCGCGGCAGTTGCAAGGGACGGGGCTCATGGGGTGTCCCCCGACCCCCGCATTTGTGGTCTCTGGACGGCGGTTGGCAACCGCCGCGGGTCAACCGATAGAACCGCCGTCGGTTAATCAATGGAACCGCCGTCGGTTCTCCGATGGCGGTTGACCAACGGCGGTTGGCGGTTGGCCAAAGGGGGGGTTGGCGGTCAACCGAATGCAGTCGTCGGTGCACAAGATGCGGGGGGCGGAAGGGAGGGTGGCGATCGCCGTCCTTCCGGAAAACGAAACCGAAAAGAAAGGGCTCCTACAGGGCCCACCTGATGGGCGTTAAGACTTGTGGAGGAGGGTAGGTATGCGTTTGGAGGGGGCTGCAACTGGGTCGGGGTTTGTTGGCAACCTTTTCCGGAAACGGCCTCTTGGCGTTTTTTGGATTTTTTTTGGATTTTTTTTTGGAAGTTCCAAGAAAATTAACAAAAATTAAAAACAGTGCGGGAAGAAAAAAAAGAAAGAAATAAAAATACAACTAAATTCAAAAAAAATTCCAGAACGTCAAAAAAAATTCCGAAACATGAGACTCCTGCCACACCTGCCGCACGACGGCAGCGATACCACAGACATGGACGGCACACCGCAGGACAAAGCCAAACCGGCGAATCGTGTGGAGCGCCATCCTCACGAGGCTTTCGAACCCCAATTCCCCTCCTTTGCAGACGCCTGGACAAGGCTCACCCCAAACACTTCAGCACAGCACAGTGGAGGCCCTCTTCGATGGTTTAGAGGCGAACCAACCGACGGCGGTTGTTGGGCTCGCGGACGGCGGTTGCGAGCCAACCGACGGCGGTTGTTGGGCTCGCGGACGGCGGTTGCGAGCCAACCGACGGCGGTTGTTGGGCTGGCGGACGGCGGTTGCGAGCCAACCGACGGCGGTTGTTGGGCTCGCGGACGGCGGTTGCGAGCTGGCAGAGGTCCTGGCAGCGCTTTGGTCCACACAAGACGACAAAAGCCGGCGCAACCCGACTGCCAATTGCGAGAGAGAGGGCCCGGGACCTGGAACACGAGCACGGCGTCCTCCGTCATCACCCGATCCAAGATCGGAAGGAGCGCCTCGAGCGGCGCCACGCAGGTCCGGGACGTCAGGTCGATGACCGCCATGTCGTACCGGACGGGGGCTGCCGCGAGCTTCTCTGCCGCCTGACACGCGGTGCCGGTGATGATGCGCACGCGCGGGTCCGTCCAGCAGCCGCAGCCGAGACTCTCAAAGTGGTTGCGCGCCATGTGCTTGAAGTCGGGGTACACCTGCGGTAGAGGCAGGGCCGGCTGCTGCAAGCACCTTCATCGGTTGGTTCCTGGAGTCGAAAACGACATCTCTCGTACTCAGTTGTTCCGACTTTGTGGTCCCTTGTTTCGACTCTGTCGCCACTTGCTCCGGCTTTGTGGTCAAATGCAGCACCATACAGTACCCCCCCCCCCCACTTGTAATAGCTACGCAAAAGTCCCAAACTAATACGGTCCCTACGCCGACTGTAGCTTGGACAAGGCCGTAGACGCCCAGGTTTCAAAAGAGAAGATTGCACGGTGAGCTGGTGCCAGAAAGGGGAAGATAATGCATAAATATCCCCAAAATCAGAGCTCTGTGGGCAAACACTCACAACAAATGTGTCCATGACTCTATTTAGCTGGCAAATTTGTCACCAAACCCATGTCTTATGTGACCGCACTACATGTGTACCGAATCAAATTAGGTACGAAATTAATACGATCCCTACGCCCGCTGTGGCTTGGACAAGGGCGTAGCTATTACAAAGGGGGGGGGGGGGGGTGGCCTGTTTGCACCATTTCAGCCCTACAACTTGGGCAAGGCAACCATGAGGGTCTGCATGAGGAAAAGTTCTGGCAGGTTTGGAACTACTTCACATGTGTCATGAGTCGCCCACAGTCACATCGCATGCGCAAACACTCGCCAACCAGTTTTTTCTTTAACTCCACTTGTGCAGGTGGTCCCCAAAATATGCGAACTAATTACGTGTTCGGTGACCCACACTCAGAGCCCACACTCGGTGGTACACTGGCCCTGTGCATCGCACGAACTCGTGACGATCGTTGTTGTTGTTGTTGTTGTTGCTGCTGTTGCTGTTGTTGTTGTTGTTGTTGTTGTTGTTGTTGTTGTTGTTGTTGTTGTTGTTGTTGTTGTTGTTGTTGTTGTTGTTGTTGTTGTTGGTGTTGTTGTTGTTGTTGTTGTTGTTGTTGTTACCCCACACACTTATTGTAGAGAAGTGGACATCATGTGTAGGGGGGGGCAAATGGGACGGATGGGGTGAAGAGGCACAGTCATACATTTCTACCCCTTCTGCCCCTTGCACATGCAGCAAAGGTCAGGGAAAACAACGGCGGGGATCCTGTTCCGAGACAAGGCCACGCTGATGCGGAACCAACAACTGAGCAGCGGTGGGGTATCCCCCACCGTCCGCAGAACATCGCATCCAAAACACCAACAGGCGGGTTGCAGTCCGAGATGGAGCGTTGTTGGGGGCAGCCAAACGTCTCGAGCACAACGAAACCCCGGTTGGCCAGGAACCAATTCCGGCTACGCGCACGAATCATGACGCACAGACATGTTTCTCTTTTCGACGGGAACAAAGTTGCGTGGAATCGGCTTTGGTAAAAAAAAAAAAGTGGGGAATAAAAGTGGAGTTGAAGTTACGGGCCCAGGCGGGGGTGCCCCCTGCGGTATACCCAAATGGCATGAGGGCGGAGGACAGGCTCGTTTGAGACCGTGAGGAATGGAAGGAGGAGGGTCAGCCCCCCCCACCGCTATGAGATACGGATGCGTGTGCACGACCGGCACTGTTCAGAACAAAGCAGGAGTGCAAAGCAAAAGTCGAAGAAAGAAGCTCTTCAGTGACATGTCATAGGCGCCTTTCGCCGCAGTAGAAGTGAACACAGAGATTGCGAAACAAGTCCACTGCACCTCAGTCCTATGAACTGATTCTGGTTGAACCCCCCCCCCCCCCCGTGCCGGTCTGACAAATGATTCCTCAGGGGGAAAAGCAAATTTTGTAAAAGGGAGGAAGTGTTTGGGCCATTTTTGCTACACAAACCCCTGGATCTAAGCCCCCCCCCTCCCCACCGGGACCGGTGTGTACCCCCGGAGGTCTCAAGCGGCACGCTCCCTGGGCCTCTTGTGCCCCCCCCCCCCCCCCCCTGCGGTGACACATTGATGTCACGTGTGGTGTTGTTTGGACGCCTTGAGAGGTTGGGAGCCCGTTCATGACGTCACCGTGACAGAGCCCAACCCTCCCCCCCCCCCCCGACTGCATTCAGCTCGGTCCCATTTGGAGTGTCAAGATGCACGCCCCTCGGGCTGTGGAGCGGCGGGCGCTGGCCCCGGCAAAAGGGGGGGGGGGTAGGGGAAGATGTGGTTAAGGTCTCGGCCAAGTGGCACTATTATGGCTCAGAGGGGCCCCCCTGGCGGAGGGGGGGAGCTCGGCACAAGGCCTCGGTATCTGATTGTTTGCCTTTTGGCGGCGCCTATTGGCCTCTCGCCGCTGCACATTCTGACCCTCTGTGGGTCCGAACGTGTTTTGGTCGTGTCAACGGAGCCCCCGGATGACTTGTCCTGTTTGACTACTCCAGGGGTCGGCCGTCCCAGAGACGGGCTGTTGCCCGTGCCGTTGACCAGGGGCATCCGGATGCACCCTCCAAATTCGAAGGGGGGGGGATCCTTGGGTTAGGGGGTGGAGGGGGACAACGGTACGGGCAGTGGCAAGAGGCAGAGGAGCGGGCAGGGGGGCTGGGGTGTGTGCAGGGGAACAGGCAGTGGCATGTGCACGGGCACGAGGATGGGCATGAGGGGGTGAGAGGGCGGGGGTGAGCAGGGATGTATTAGAAGTGGGGGGGTCTGAAGGGGGTGTGGAGGGGGGTTTGGCTGGGACCCTCTCCTCCGAGGGTCCCCCTATGGTCCCAAAAATTCTGAAGCGTAAATCCTCTTGGCACCGAAGGCACCGAAGCAAAACTTTGGCTGTCAGCCTCAAACATCGGAAGGGCAGGAGGGGGGGGTCCAGGGGTGACATTGCCGGGGACAAAGAGCCAGGGAGAGGGCGGGCCGTGGAGCCAAAGGAGGGGGGCAGGCGCAGGCGGTGCGGATCGGGGTGGAGACCTCCACGACGTCGACGCACTCCGGGTCGTGCTTGAGGCAGTGGTAGACCTCCGCGCCGGTGCGGGCCCCGAGGATCAGCACCCGGCTCACCTGCGGCTTTTGGCAGGCGGCGGGGTGGACCAGCATCTCCGCCAGGCAGGCGTGGTGGCGCTCGAAGGCGACGATGCGCTCGTCTCTCAAAAGGATCCTGCCGGCGTGGGTGTGGGTGTGGGAGGGGGTTGGGGTGGCGGACGTGGAGCGGGGGAGGGTGGCACAGTGGGAGAGGGAGTGGGAGGGAGTGGGAGGGTGCAGAAGGGGGCAGGGGGAAGAGCACGGGAGAGGCGGGGTGGAGGGGAATCCCCTCCGGTTCCCTTCCAACAGATTTCCCAAAGGGGGACATACCCAGTGTCATCCTCCGAAGAGATTTCTTTTTTTTTTTGTGTTCGAGCCATTTCCAAGGAGGTGACCAAGGCGCTCAAGCCCAGCATCCAGAAGGCGAAAAAGACGCCATGTATGCACACATACACGACATATACCTACTCATATGGACACACAGTGCATTCCTGGGGCTATGGAGTTCCCACAGCGATATGTGCCTTTTTAGTTCGTGCTCGTATGAAAGGGGAACTCATCACCGGGGTTGCAACGTCAACCCGACGGCTGAGAGTGCCATGAAAGTGCTCAGGTAAGATCCTGGGGTCAAATGCCTCTGAGATTTGACAATGCCAAGCCTCCACAGGGTGAGGGTGTTGGTGAGGTCTGTGCATCTCACATCCGCTCAAAAAAAGAACACCATCTAAGTACAGCTCTCGCTGTCACGCCGGAAAGGCATCAATCGTAAACAATCATGTGTGCGTGCAGAGCCGCTATCCAGTGGACCACCGGTTCATCCAATACAGATATTCTGGTATTAGCCCAAGGGGGCGAAGAACTGAGGCTCATCGAGGTCGACCACAAAGAAAAAAGGGGGTACCTCAGGTACATGTGCATACGCGCAGCCCAGGGGGCAAAGGGAAAAGTTGCAATTTGCAGGTCCTCCAGTGTGATCCTCCCAAGAGATTTCCCAAAGGGTGACATACCAAATGTTACCCTCCCGAGAGATTTTCCCAAAGCACAGACCTCCTAAGTAGCCGGCACCGAACTCACCGGCCATTTCCGTGGCTAAGCCCGGCTTCGTAAAATATCATAAAATATAAAATAAAAAAAACTAGAAAAAACTGTAAATGACTTGCAAAAAACTGTCAAAAGGTCACCGAAATCCCGGCTACTTAGGAGGCCTGAAAGCATGACATACCCACTCCTGAGAGAGTCTCCCCAAGGGTGACATCCAACCATTCACTCCTTCTATGGCAGCGTATACCCCCGCCCCCCGCCTGGGCAAGTCCGCAAGTGTTCAATGGAGGTAGAGGATGTAGATGTGGGTGTGGCCATAACGAGGGACGTATGGATGGAATGGGGCCTGAGTCCTGAGCAGTAAGTGACCTCTTGACGGGATTCGACCGTTGCTCTGAACTGAAAAAGGCCGATGCTCAAGAACATCCATCTGCATCTGCATCGAATGCCACCCTCCCTCGGAGTAGTCTCGATCAGTCCCTTGCCTTGCACCTGGGGTCTGGCTTGAGGGCAACTGCTGGGGTTCAGCCATCGTTAGGTATGGGCCAGGGGGGGTTGCCATAAAGGCCTGGGAATGCCGGTGGCACCTCCGGATGCACGCATTGTGTTGGATGTTTGGGAGGAAATTGTCCACATGTTGGTCCGCAAGCCGTTGGAGAGTCACTGTCCAGGGCTGTCCTCAAGGGGGAAAAAAAGACAGAGAACAGGGGTTTGCTACGCCAACAGAAACAAACCTTCACGGGGACGCTCTCTGTTTCATGGTCAAGACATGGACAAGCCATAAGACCACAGAAGGACTATTCAACACTGGTGGGCGGTTGACGACCATTGGTGGTTGGTGGCGGTTGGCGGTTGGCGGTTGGTGGCGGTTGGCGGTTGGCGGTTGGTGGCGATTGGCGGTGGTTGGCGGTTGGCGGCTGGTGGTTGATGGCAGTGAGCGGTTGCGGTGGGCGGTGGGCGCTGGACGATGGTTGGCGGTGGGCGGTTGGGGGCTGTCCTTAAGGGCTGTCCTGAACCAAAACAAAAAAGAGTTCTTTAGGACATCCCTGTGGTCGTTGCAATTGGTGAGAGTGGCACAGTTGTCCCTCTTCTGAGAGGTGCTGCTCCTGTCCCTTGGGGGGGGGGGGGTATCTGCGCCGCGCGCTACTGTTACGGCGCGTTTACCCGGAATGCGTTGGCTTTTACCCCCTCACAAAATGCCCCCGAAGGACAGCAAACCATCGGGTACAACGCCTGTGTGAACATCCCTCCGTCTTGCCCCATCCGGCGCCTCCCAGAGTGAAAATACTCAAGATGGCCCCTGGGGAGCAACCACCCCCCTGGTTTGGGGGGTGTTGCTTGTCGGTGTTTCCTACCCTTGTCCTAGTTGCGGGGGGAAAGTACCTTCCCCCCCCCTTGTAATCTCCCCCCCAATGTCGTGACGGTTCCCCCCCCTGGGCCACGAGGCAACGGATACTGGGCTCACATACGCCCCCGTGTCACAGGCGCATGGTCATCACCACACAGTTCAGTGTTTTGCCTTGCTGCACTGCAGCGCGGACCAGTTCTGTACCACTCCAGGTGGCTTATGATGGTGCTTCCCCCCCTGGGGGGGGGGGGTTGCACCACAAAACTGTACCATAGTATCACAGTGTAACTCAGCTTCGGCAACTTTGGTGCCTTTAAAATTTTTTGTTTGGCGCCCAGTATTTTCTATGCTTTTTGGGCCAAATGACCGTTCCCCCCCAGGGGGGGGGGATTGCAAGGGGGGGGGGGGGTTTACAAGGGGGGGGGGGGGGTTAAGGTACAGCTCTTCCGGCACAGCCCCCAGTTAATCTACAGCTGCATCGCTGGGCCATAGGGTTAAATCTCCACGCTGCATGCGCGCCGGGTCAGGTGCTACCCCTGGGTGTCTCGCTCCTTCTCATGACAGTGAACTTTCGTGGCAGGGCGGGGGCGTGGGGGGGTTGGAGGAGGTAGGACCTGCCAAATGCGGTGGTATCCACAACCTGCAGGCGCCCGCTGTCGCCGGTCACCTGCTCGTACCGCAGCGTCCCCTTGACGCGGAGGTGGCCCCCGGGGTCGAGCAGCTCGAAGGTGCGGGAGGAGCCCAGGCCGTAGGAGAGCACGTGCATCACCATGAAGTACAGGGCCCGCAGCCACGTTGGGTTGTCCAGCAGCTGCCAGGCGAGCATGTCGAAGATGTAGTAGATGAAGTACATCCGGAAGTGCTGCCAGTACTCGCCGCAGACGGCGAGGGCCGCGGTGGTGCAGTCGTTGACCCAGGCAATCTCCATGCCCATGGTCAGGGCCCACAGGGGCACCCAGAAGGCTTCGTCCAGGGCCCATCGGAGGAGGTTGTTGGTGACGCTGCTGCTGCGCAGCAGCCAGCACAAGGAGTTGTACCTGGGCATTGGGAGCGGTGCGGGGAACGTGGTTGTACCCCCCGATTGTGCTTGAGCGGAGGGGGGATGGGGGGAGGGGGCCCGGGGCCGCACGCAGGTTAAAGAGCACTCCACACGTGCACGTCCTGGTATGCATATCTCTCGGGGACATTCGGTTCATGCCAATGCGGAGCAAATTCGCACTTTTTAAGGGGGTTCCAATTTTTTGTCTGATGCTCCAAAATTTCGTTCCGTGAAGGGGGGGGGAGTATGTGTATACTTTTTGAAATCTGTGAGAAAAGGCCGTTTCAGAAACGTAGGGGTAGGGGGGGGGTAGGTGATCACATTTTTGAGCACAGAGCTGTAGATGGGACACTGCACAAAACGGAGCATTTTGATCGCCGAGGCTCGCCGTGTGTTGTCCGAGGCCTGTTTCTGGGGACTGTTCATGGGGCTCAGGGGGGGGGTGGCAACGGCCGCAGCTGCTTTGGCTTTGGCCACAGACTCCACAATGATGTGAGAGATTTTGAAATGGTGCAGAAACTGGGTCTTGCAAATTTGTCCACGTGACTCACGGCCTCAGCAGTGGACACAATCTAGTGTTCCTTGTGGGTGCATGCAGGTTGCTGTGAACCGGCTGCACGAGGCTTTTTGGCCTTCCTGCTAGGCTCATCCCGATTCACCTGCAACCACTTTACACCCCAGAGCGCACTCTATTCCTTGCCAAAGGTGTCTGTGGTGCATCGGGCGAAGCAACAGCACGTTGCGTGAATTTGTATGCGGACATGGTAGCTGCCTGTTGACAAAAAGAGGCAGCAAGCAACACAGGCACCGTCCAAAATGCACAAAAGTCTCAAACATGTGGTCAGTACAGCATGCAGACCCAGGGTGTTCCAAATAGCCCTTTTCGAGGGCTTTCCGAATATACCCCACATACCCCCACCTCTGGGACACTCAGCGGGCATAAACCAAGCAACAATGGCACCAACCCCTGAAAACGCTCCATGTTGGCATAATCCCCGCCGTCCTAAAAAGATATGCAGCAATGTTCGGCAGTTCCAATCAGCAATATGCGACAAACAGCTCTCACACTGGCTCGTTGTTCATGGCTTGACCTTATTTTGTCAGCCACAACCTCTGGCTTGCATTCAACCACTATGTACACCTTTCTCGTAGCCTGCAGGTCCTTGCTCTCTGGCTGGCACTCAATCGGCCAGACCTGTCGATCACGGTTTAGGCGGGATGAGGAATGGGAGGGTGGGGGGTCGTGAGGAGGGTGTAGTGGGCGGTCCGGGGGGGAGCCCCCACTGCCGGAATGTATCCAATACCCAGCGCATAGAAAAATGGTTGGGAAATGACCTGTTCAGCACATGGAAACGTCATGTTGTCAGCAGCAGAGAAATCAAAAGCCTCATTCTCGGCCAATTCAGGGTTCCCTCACTGAACTAACAGACAACACAAGCAGGAACCCAATTTGACAAAAAGGGCTACCCCCACCCCACCCATCCCGCGTCCGCAGAAGTAAGCAAAGGCCCGATGCCACACTGGTGCATGCTGCGGCACTGCATGCTGCCGGGCTGCATGTCACACGGGTGCATGCCACACCATTGCATCATGCAATACTGCGTGCCACTGCACACCACAGTGCATGCCATGCTCGTGGTGCCTGCCACACTACTGCATGCGACAGGCCTCACGACAATAGTACATGGCTGCAATATCCATCAAGCCCCCGATCCCCCTTGGCTGCAACACCCTCCACACCCTCCAAAACCCTCCACAGCCCACCACAAACCCCCAAGAAACCCTCCATGACCCTCATACACTAAGCACCCCAACAAAACCCACACCAGAAGAAATCCACTGCATAGAGGACTGTTCCCGTGGTGGCCTTCACCAACCACATGTCCGGCGTCCGGTGCTGAATGGCCTTTTTGTGCTCCGTCTCAGTACTGCGCGCCATGAGCTCCCTGTTCTGTTTGGCCAGCCGGTGGCCACGGTGCGTGACATTGTATTGGCTCTGGCCCTCGAAGGTGTACACTGCAAGGGCCCCACCAACTCCGGAGCCTACCCAGATTGAGAGCTGCCACAAAGGCAGCCAACCACTGGGCCATGGGGTCATGCTGCCAGCAAAACGAGACGAACGAGGGAGCTAAGGCGGAGGCTGGCAGCAATGCACAATGCACTGGGGAAATGCCCAGGTTCTGCCGGAACTTTGCAGATTTTGAACGTGTGGCTGGGCCATGAATCATTCCACAATGCTCCAAGGTACCAAACAATGTTCAGAGTGCAGTGGGTGCACCCAGTTCCAGCAACCAAACGTAACAGTGTGTGGTGGGCCACAATCAGGTCAGCTGCAATGTCTGCATTAGGTCCCAGCCTGACTGCATTGGAGAGGCTCGTGAAGCAACGGATACATAGCTACCGATATCTCTCGGGGCCGTCGGGGTTCATGCCAACACGGAGCGTTTTCGAGGGTTGGTGCCGGTGTTGCCTCATTTGCGCCCACCGTGTGTCCCGTAGTGGGGGGTATGTGGGGTAGATTCGGAAAGCCCTTGAAAAGGGCTACTTGGAACACCCTGAGTCTGCATGCTGTACTGACGGTATGTTTGAGATTTCCGTCCGGCACGAAAACCATTTAGTCAAAAATGGCCCTGTTTTGCGTCTGAAAATGGGGCCATTTTAGGCCAAATAGGTTTCGTCCAGGGACCGGCATTTTCACATATTGGTGAGATAGACCCTGGCCCCAGGCTCATTTTCAAGCCCTTTTCTCACAGGTTTCAAAAAGCATACACATACCCCCCCCCCCCCCCCCAGGGAACAACATTCGTGCATTGGACAAAAAATTGAGAAAACCCTGAAAAAGTGCGAATTTGCTCCGCGTTGGCAGGTTATGAATGTACCTGGGCAATGTAGCCTCCGCAACACAGGCAAGGCAGTCGTCACTAAAGGTTAGGTTAACTGCATTTTGGGGGGGGAGGGGGTGCAAGCAGGTCATAAAGCGCTCAACACATGCACGTCCTGGTATGCATATGCAGCAATTTCGGCAGTTCTTTGCATTCATGCTCAACTCTATATACAAAGGTTCGCCTATGCACTTATTCTCTCCCTTGGCCTGTTTTATCGACACAATGTGTCTCCATAGTACAGTACAGATTGGGCGCCCATAAGTCACTGTTCACATGCCTGAACACCTTGCTTGCGCTGGCACTACCTGGCCAAGTGGACCGGTGGGTGGCTGGTGTCTTTGTGGGGAAGAGTTCGGTGAGTGGTGTAAGGGGGAAGTTCTTGCACTGCGTGGGCACTGCTTGGGCACTGCATGCATACTGCGCATGCAGAGGCTGGGATACTCACCCAAGTAATACGGTTGGTGGTGACCGTATTATTTCCTCGGAATCCATTTCAGAAAAATGAACAATCCAAAAATATTTGACTATTTATGGAAGCACTGTTCCTTTAAGGAAACCAAGGGCATAGGATCAATGTTTTACCACCAAAAGCTAGGTAGCTAGGGTGCGAGTATTTGCCGACATCCAAAACTTCGCACTGTGTGCGCACTGCGTGCACGGCATTCCCAAGAAAGGTGAGAAATGTGTAGCAAGAGAAGACAACATGACCCAGTTGTCTTTTCTGCGTTGAACCAACAAAAGCTATGCAAAGTTAGGGGAGGGCGCTGGTGTGGCAGATCAGGAACAAAAAGGGTCCCCCTTCACATCGACTGTGTCTCCTCTATGGGGATCCAACCCCCTTCTCTGGCGTGCAAGCTAGGGGTGCTATCTGCTGTGCTGTGATGACGATGTCTAGTAACCGAGTCCAAGACCACCAGGGTGGGGTAAATGATGAAACCCCTAGTTGTCAGAAAAATTCATTGGCATTCACAGACATCACCGGGGTGCGGACAGGATCCCCACTCACGCCGGCAGCGCCGCCTCACCGAGGATAGTGCCGCAGAAATGGAGGGCCGCCGAGTGTGCTTCTGCTATGCTGTTCTTGCTTATACTCACTGCGTTTGGGGGGGCTGGGGGAGTGCCATAAAGGCTGAGTGAGCATGGGCATTGGGGACTTGGGAGGCCGAAACTTGGTCCAAATAGCGGCAATAGAAAGAAGCTGCAAATACTGGTGCCTCAGAAATTGTGCAACTGGTTGAACTGGAGCACCTCAGTTTTGATCTGGACTCTTAAACAGTCCATGAACCACTGAGGTTGTTGTACTTTCACTTCAGTGAGGCAATTTGGGTTTGTCCTCAACAACCTTGCGCCCGGTAGTTGCATCTGGGCAGAGGTCCAACTGTAGGTTACACAGTAAGTCTTCACCAGACTATGAACGAGTCATCGGCCGAAATATCATTATTCCCACAAGCATTTTTTGGGTGACGTGCAACTTTTGCATGAGACCTCAGGGTCCCCTGTTGGAGCTTTGACTCTGACACAACCATACAATATGAACAAGATGAATGTGTGTGGAATGCCAATGAGGGGATGTATCAAGATAAAAAGATACACAATAAAATCAGGAGGTTCTTTTTTTTTTGTGAGTTGTAGATGCTCAAGGTGTCATTGAGTATACTCAGGAGAACCCCGAAAAGTAGAAGGTCCATTTATGTACAATACGGGTGCACCCAGAAACTGGGTGGACCTGAGGTCCGAGCAACGTACCGTCATAATAGTTGTCGGCCCTTCATACAGTAGTGCAGTCGGTCTGCCACACCCACAGGGCATCATTCATTGGTTCATTAGTTACACGTGGTGGTGCATATCAAGTAATTTGACGCAACCATACAATGTGAACAAAACAAATATGTGTGGAATGCCAATGAGGGGATGTATCGAGATGAGAAGATACGCAATAAAATCAGCAGGTTCTGAAAATTGTGTGACACTTCAAATGGCAAGTGTGTTCAATTTATCAATGTGGAACTGCAAGTGGCAGGGTGCAGTAATCTCAGAGGTCGATGAAGGTGGCGGGGGCAGAGTTGAGGGCAGAGCCAAAGAAATGTACATAGAAATCCAAGGTGGTCTCAATGTAACTGCTCAAACTGTGAAAGTCATAACAGCAACAACCAATTATTCATTGTACTTGGCCCTGCCGCTGGGCTGGAAACAGAGTGTTGGGGAGGGGGTGGGTCCCATAAAGCTGAAAGAGTATGCCAGTTGGTGCTTCTGGTTGAACATACATAGTTGCCTTTGAGGCAGGAATCCTCCACTTGTGGATAGGTGGGTTGGTTGCCCATCGGTGGGTTGAGGATTGAGAGTTTGGGATTGAGGTGGGTAGCCTGTTGGGCTGCGTAACTATGAGGAAAAAATGTTTTCACCCTGTGCGTGGGACCAGCTGTCCCGCTACTTAGAACTGCTAATTCTGCCCCTTGGTGTCCCTCCCACTCCGGCGCCGGCATGCTTCACACAAATTCTTTCCCAGGACAGTGAAGTTTATAGGGCTCTCACCACCACTGATGTGTGAAAAGCAACACAGGACCGAGGGTTCAATTGTTTCAAGGATTCACTGCCCATGCGGACTGTTTCATAGAGGGATTGGGATTAGGGTTCACCAGCATGACCCGGGGTGGAGCACTCCATACCATGCCAATATAGTCTCTACCAGACACAGTCTCTCCCATGTCTTGATGGGAGCGGCTCGTCTTTGGATGAAATCAGCTTTGCAGTTTGGTCACCCCAATGAGCATGGCATATTGACAAAGTGCAACTCGCTCCCAAGCTTGCATCTTTTGTTGTGGGCCATGCTAGAGACAAACGCTATTGGGATGCATCTTTGCTGATTCTACATCTACTAGTTTCTGAAGCCACATCTTGCCTAAGCTATGTTCGTGCCCTGCTGTTGGCTTTGTAAAAACACAATCAGGCTTAGTCCCAAGCTGATTATCCACTACAGTTCTTCATGCCCAGAGGTGCAATTGCGGTCTTATAAGCCCAATAACACTTCAACAGCGCAAGGGCGACGAGCCACCGCTGGTTGGGGCAGCTACAGCCACATGCCAATGCCCAAAGGCATGGATGTAAAGTGTGATGGGCCTCAACTTACTCACCACAGGCAGGCTTGGGGTGGGCACCCCAAAAACCAAATCAAGAGGCTAGAAGATCCATTTCCATCTACCATACCACCTATACCTTGTGCCTAGCTCGTCATCCCCCCACTTGGAGGGAAGGAGAGAGGGCTTACACAACAGGGCTAATGCACCATTCAAGCACCACAATCGGTCACACCAAGAGTGTATCCCAGCCCAACCAAAACCTCACAGTTCATATACGTGTTCAGGCGCACACAGAACAAACACAGTCCATTTCCTAAATTTTAGCTGATGGGGGAGCAGACACAACAAAGAGCAGAGCTGACGCAGCAGCGCATGCCATGCGGCTCTGTGGCAGCATCTGTGGGAAAGGCAAATGTGTTGTCATTCGGATGAATCCTCTTGTGCCGGGCACCTTTGTAGATGTACTTATTTGGGACTGCAAAAGGCCATAGTGGACCAAGGGCCATTTCAAAGCTTGTGAAGTGGATACCAGTTGTATTGTGCTCTTGATTGCGCTGTGAGAGGAGGATCATGGCCTCTCCCTCCTTTGAGGTGCCTATTCCTGAGGCCACGTGGCCTCGGTAGGCGGCGGGTCCGCTCTGGCGACTCGTGCCATTGCCATGCCCGCCTGCGTGGTTCCGGCATCAACCGCGGCGACGGTACCGCGGAGAGTGGCCAGCGCCGGTAGGTCGTGGAACCAAATGCCTGGCTTGACCTCGGGGGCCAGCACTTGCGGGGTGGGCGGGGCGGGGCAAGCAGGCCGGGCGGGCGGGGCGGGCGGGCGGGCGGTCCTGCACAGAATGGACATAGTGCACAACAGTGTCTTGAGGGGACATGTTCAGAGCTCTGAGGAGTGCAATGGGTCGATGAAAAAGAGTGGCACATGAGCACTGACAACAATGTCTCACAGTTGTGGTCCTCCGCAGTATGACACCGATGTGTTTTCGTTTGGAACTAGCTAGTGACCCCCCCCCCACCCGAATTGACAAAGGGGGGGGGGGGATGAAGCGCCGGATATGTAGCTTGCGTATACCCCAGGGACACAGGTACGGTCAGCACTGCTGAGATCAGTGCCGAATGTTGCCTCAAGTTCACTGCACATTGCTTCACAGGCTGTCTGGTTCGCTCATCCCCCTCCCTCTGCGGCGGTTAGCAAGCAAGCCATTACCTCGACAACCATGGGCGCTTGAGCAAGACTACTTCAGGCACAATGACGTCACCTTATGACCCATCAGCTGTTACTCTAGCCCCCCCCCCCCCCCCAATACATCTGAATCAGTACGTTCCTCAAGGCATTTCCTCAAGCCCCAGCGCAGACCGAATATCAGCCACCGCTTATGCACTGTCACTTGCTGTAGCGAAATTTTTGCCCCTTTCGCTGCTTGTTGGTCCGCTCGTTCATTTCCCCCACCCCTACATGCGAAGGCACCCACTAGAAACTGACACTGTCCCCCAGCAACAGCCAGCGATCCCACAGCTTCACCCACAAACCAGTATATCCCAGTGGCCCTCTTGATCCTACCCACTTGTGCATCCTGCACTGTTCACAATTACCTTTCACTCCAAGATACACCAGTTTAGAATCAGTCACTACATGCAACGGTATTCCCGGATGCTTTTTCTGCGGCGCCCTAATAGCTCCTCTGCGGTCCGCCCGGTAGTTGACTGCCACTCCGGATGGACAAAGAGGGGGGGGGGAGAGGCTGGACAGAGGGCGGGCTGGGGTAGACACTTTTTGCGGCCCAAGCGTTTCTTTAGGGGCCATTTTGGGAGGGGGTAAAGATCAGGTGGTTCCGGGTGTACTCACTGCAAAAGTAGTGTGCGGTACGCGGGCGTTGCACTACCCCTATGTTCATAAACCAAGGTTCAAGGGTTTGCTTGCCCCCCCCCCCCCCCCCGCGCGCTGTGGGATACACATGCGTGTGCACGACCGGTACCATCAGGCACAGAGCAGAAGTGCAAAGCAAAAGTCAAAGAGACAAGCTCTTCAGTGGCGTGTCATAGGCGCCTTTCGCTACAGAAGAGAGGCAAAGACAAGTACGATGCGGTTCAAATGCACCTGAGTCCTATGAATTATATTCTGATGGGTTCGCGTATCATCAGGCACAGAAGCCCCCACTCAGTTTATAGTATTCCGCCGCTATCCCTGTCCTGCTTGCACTCTCCTCCCATGTGCAACACGTTCCATACATGCAACACTTTCGGATGGATAATGCCCCGTGGGCCTTGGGCGGACCCTGCAAATTGGGATCAAATCACCTTTCAACTCCATACTTCTGAAAGCATCATTGAATTGCGGTGCGTCATTCAATCACAAGGGACAGACAGTGGAACTACGGGTCCATGTCAAAGTCCAGATGGTGGCCTCAGGCCTCACCGGTCGACACCATCCACAATGGGCGTCAAAAATAGGGGAATGATCAAATTTTGCAACATGCACCGGTGCTCAGCAATGAAATGCGAATGCCACTCGCACACATGAACCATTCGATGATGGCCACACACACCCTCCATTCAGAAGCAGCGTCACAGGGTTAGAAGCATGCGCACATGGATCGGATGGCGGATGCCATTTTTCGTTGGTGGGTGGTGACGTGAACCAGGTGCAGCAGGATGCAGAGGCTGCTGAAGTCCGCACCACAGCCTGTCCACGCATCACCACAACACTCCACATTGAGAATGGTTCGGAGCTGCCCGGTCGAGACGCGGTGAGAACCGGGGCACGAGCACATCAAGGAACTGGGTGGTTTATCCCAGAGCAGTGGGGAACAGGCGGGGAACAAGGGGGAGCACCCACGCTGTGTGTGCACCGGGCCTGCTATTCCCCAGAGGGGTCGCCCGAGACGAGGGCCTTGTGGTTCAAGTCCGGTTGCAGCAGACATTGGGCTGAATGGCAGCTGCAGATACACATTCAGCACAACTTTGTGCAAAGGGTCAGGACCTAGGCATCAAGGCCAAGCCTGGCTACTGGTGGTCCTTGAGAATGGCTTGCAGGGTCACATATCAGAGCAGGCCCATACGGCCCCGCCACCCACTTCCCACCACCCACAGGCAGGAGGGTCTGCAGCAGTTTGGGCCCCATTGTCAAGCACAGCGCTGTTTTGAGCAAAACCAAAAAAAAAATCCCACACAGAGGCCGTCTTACGCCCAAAACCCGGAACAGTTGGGCACATTCCCATTTCCCCCCTCGGTGGCGACCGGTACTTCGGCTTGCATGCCTCTCCAACGGGAATTGTGCAGTATTTGGAGCTTGGCCGAGATTCCAATGTCAAATGATTTGGGGTCTATGAACAGTGTAAATCCTGCATGGCGCCTACTACACCACAAAAAAAAAAAGCGGGGGTAAGGGATAAGACTTGTTTGCTTCGACGGGGAGGAACACGAATTACCTGCTGGCTGGGGCGTGAAGAGGTCAGGGATATGGTCTTGCAGTTGGCTCCCAGGGGTGCCTGCATGCCACAATCCTCATAGCCATCGGTTCACGTGCATCGCGGTGCCGTTGCCCGTATCTATGTGGTGTATAAGGAGAGGAAAAGGGGGGGATTGGGAGGTCCTTGGTTATCTTGGGGGCACATCCATTTGCTTGTAGGCAGTCTTCTTTCGGGCTATCCAGCATAATGGAGCAACTATGATCGATGGACACACACCGGCAGCACCAGACAACAGCTCTGGGCAGACAGGCAGGAGTCCCTGCTGCCATCCCTTGTGTGACTCACTCGTTCGTTGAGGTCAATAGCAACGTTTTGGGGGGGGGGGGGGCGCCTGGGCACCGCTGACGCGCAAACGGCACACCATGCCACAACCAGCACAGCCCCGGCACACCAACTACTGGGCTCCGCGAACGCGGAAACAACACCAGCAGGAGCACCGGCCGCAGCGGCCGACAGAACGCAGCAACCCGACGCAACATGCGAAGGGAAGTACGGGTGACTGTCCAGGGCCCCGTAAAGAGACAGCGACCCGACGGAATGTCACACGGGGATGCAAAAGTGGCGGGGGCAGTAACTGAGAGCGCAGGAGAGAAACCCCTTCACGCCGCCCGTGCACAGCCGCAACGAGAATGTCTTCGGGGTTGGACTTGTAGGCACTCATATTCGGGCAAAGACCACTGCCCCGACTGCCTGAGAAAACGTGAGCACGGGCTCCATCCGGGGGTGCGTCGTCGTCCGGCTGTGGTGTCCAATCCTTCGATGGCTCAACAGATGGAGTACCGGACAAAGTTGTGCTGCGTTCAGAAGGCGCCGGTGGGGGGGGCAGGGGGGGGAGGGAAGGTCGCGGCAGCGCTTCCCTTTCACAGGGCGATTAAGGAACAGGAATGCGACAAGAGTGCTGTGGGGGAGGCTGCGCACACGTGCACCGCGCCCGCTGTCGGATAAAATCCCCCTCAAAATAGTGTCCCTTTGAGGTCCTCTCATTCTGGTTCACTTCTCTGGGGTGAGTTTGGAGTGCCCCAAGGGACCCCAAATGGTGCCCTGAGGACACCCTCAGCCTTTGCTTGTGTCGAGGCGGATGGCGGATCCTGAAATTCCCTTTCGTCAAAGTGCTAGATATTCCATTGCTTTGGTGCTTCACACCGCCACCCGAACCGCCACCCAAATCCAAACACCCACGCCGTATCACATGACATGCGGCGGGGCATGGGGCAGATGGGGCCATGCGCGACATGGGGGAGCGTGGGGGGCATGCACTACGCTGGTCTCCATTCGATGACTGCCAATCGGGAGTTCAACCGACTCCCGGACCCTGTGTAGAAAAGCAGCCCGGGCCCAGAAACGGACGGAAACAAGCCGACGTGTTGTTTGCCCGAGGGTGCGGTGGGGGGCCACTTGCCCGGGCCGCTGCCACTGCCTGTGCCACTGTCTATGCCACTGCCTGTGCCACTGCTGTGCCCATGGGAGGCATACCTGCGGACCACAACATCCCGAAAAGGCCAATCTTGTGTGGCTCTGAGCTGGCATCCGCAACGGCCGCGGCAGCCTGTGCGGCCATGGCCTGGGGGTGCGCCATCAGGCTGGCCGTCGCCGCGGTGACCGCAGTCTGGGCGGCGAGGAACGGAGGGCTACCAATTATCTGCAAAGGCAAGAGGCCGTGAATCACACCAACACCCCAGATGGCTTGTTCTCTCCTTCCCTCTGCACCTTTGTCTTGCTGGGAACAGGACAAAAAGAGATCTCAAATTGTCATGCACGCTGAGATTGGCGGCAACATATTCGAAGATCGAACTCACCGGACGCGCGTGCGCACACACAAAAGCAGGGGTATCATTTTTGAGGCGTAGTGCACTGCGCGAAGGCTGTGGCTATTCCCCACATGCGGGGTTCGGTAGCAAACAAAGCGCCTCCCCAGCGGGAATTCGGAACCCGTCTGCATCGGGGGGTGCACACCAAAAAAAAATACCACCCCGCCCGGAAATTGAACCCAGGTCTGGATCCAGTAGAATTTGATGGTCTTGACCACTTGACCACGAGGTGTTCATGCCATAAAGGGCCGATCTCCACTCATAGCCTATCTCATCTCAAAAAGTCTATGCATTGAAAAGAAGGGACTGACAAGATGACCTGTTGCACCACCTTTAGGTACAAAGGTCTGAGCAGTCATCTGCTGTGTAACAAGAAATACCACATTAGTGGCTCAAAAATTGGTAGGCATTCCGACGACCACAATGGGCACAACTCATTGGGAGCCGTGGGATCCTTTGCGATCGTGGGATTCCCTCAACTTGCAGCACATTTCCAGGCCGCCGTGCCTGCCCTATGGTTTGTCACATTGGAGTTGTGGTTGTCCAGAACGTTACAAACCGTTACCTTAGTATGGACGGGCTGGGCATCGATCCCAGGACCTCTCGCATGCTGAGCGAGCGCTCTACCACTGAGCTACACGCCCTAGTTACTTTGGCACGGTCAGCTTGAAAGCAGTCCTTCACCCTCTTGTAGCTTTCCGCTTTCCCAGCACCCAGGGTACATTTGGGGGCATGTGGGTCACTGTGGGTGGTCACAGCCTTCACATGCCGTTTTCACCATATTGTAGGTAGTCCCAAATCACTTCAAGGAAAGATGCACGTACCAGTGGCGCAAACGACACCTTGCCCTGACAACACTAGTCGTGGTTCGCGCAGCTGTTGAGACCATGGAATACGTGGAAGAAAGCGGTTTCACTTTCGATTCCAACACACTAGCCTTCCCCAACGACATCTGTAACCGACAGTTCCGCTTGCCAACCGCTTCAACCGTCGTTCCCCCGAGACTCGCCGCGCCGCGTGCACCGCGCCTGCAACTGTCACCAATGCCTGCAGGATCCGAACGCCCACTTGGGACGCAGGCTCAGCACGTGTCTTTATAAAATACAAAAAAACTGGGGTTCAGTCATCAGCTCCGGCATTCGACGCAAAGAGAGAACATGGCGGCCGGTGGGGACCATTTTGAGCCGCACGTTAGCAATCGAGGGAAAGGAATCGCCCCTCACAATGGCTGGTTCGGCACTTTCTCAAGAAATAACACCCATAAAGAGCCCTTCAGACAAGGCGTTGTCTGCGCAAAGGGCGTGTGACATTTGAAATTGAATGGGAAACAATTCATAGTGTCCACTAAAATACCCCTCTGGCCCTCTGCAGCGCTGTTCGCACAGCAGCGATGTTTGGTCGCGCTGCTCACAGAGATTCACACAGGCTGGTGCGTGGGTGGGTGGATGGGTGACGCCGAAAAAATTAATACTGCTCAAACTGCGCGATTGAAGATCGGAAGCTAGTACACATCAGCAACGGCATGTGTCGGCAGTGTACATGTGTGGGCATGCAGAAATTGAAAAATAACACCCCACCCGGGTTTTGAACCCAGGTCAGTATCCAATGGAAATCGGTGAGTCTGACCACTTGACCACGAGGTGTTCTTGCCAGGGCTGATCTCATCTCACAAACTCAATGAATATGTGATGGCGGTGGGGTTCGAACCCACGCCCCCGGAGAGATTGCGGCCTTAACGCAACGCCTTAGACCACTCGGCCACACCACCACGTTGCAGATCTTCTTTCTGGATGTAACATATTTGAGCACGCTATTACGGAGCCTGCTGATTGCTGTAGTGGTACAGCAGGCTGGTGCTGCAGAATGTATGGGCGGGTGGGTGGTGCTAAGCCTGTTGAGCACGTGCAGCAGCACAGGTCCGCAGGGTCAGCAATGGTTAGTCATTCATGTGTGTGGGTGTGGGTGGTTGGGTGGTCGGGTGACAACATAGCTACGCTGCGTGCACAGCAGACTGGGCATCGCAGAACAACACAAATAATACATCAATACTTTGGACGTACAGCGCGAGGGGCAGAACTCCAGCAGCCCAAGCGCACAGGGAGCCCTGTGTGGATTCAGTAGGGCTCGGCCCTGCTTGCCCGTCACAGGGGGAGCACTGTACATGTGCAAACTGAGACAAACCCCTCAATGGCACTATGGGTATGGACAGGGGCGGTAGTTAGCGTTGCAGTGTTGTGATGCCGTGTGGTGGCATGGGGATGTGGTGTTGTGCTGCGTTGTGGTTGTTGCGGTACCGCCGTGGCACGGTGTCATGGTATCAGGCGATCACAGTAGGCGTAGGCGGGAACAGGTACAGACAGGTACGGACAGGCACGGCCCCATCGCCATCTGTAACGGCGAATGTGCATTCGTACTCAGTAAATGCTCGCGGACTCACTCCTCCAGGGCCCTCTGAGCAGAAGTCCATTCGCAAAGTCAACACCGGACCCCCACAAACTCCGTTTTCCTCGTCGACTTTCGGACTGTGCGGCCCTCTCCACATCGTTGGTGGGACCTCCACACACACTACCCACGATACAGGCCGACTTCTCCAACATGTGCACTACACCCAATGCCCAGAGGACCCCGCAGTGTGAGAGCCCCAGCACAGTGGGCCATGGCCAAATTCAACTTGCACCAACTGCGAGGTTCAGTTCCTGACTCCAACTGTAGGCTACGGCCCGGCTATTGCTTAGTAATCCGCAAGGGGGGCAGGGGGTCATTCAGAGGCCTCAGTGGCTGCAGATGACCCACCCACCCACCCACCCACAACCCACCCCCACCCTTCCTTCACGCTGCATGTTACTGCTTGGTGCTCCATTGTTTCTTTTGCCGTCGGTTCGTCCGTGCTCCCCTACGGAGAAGTGGGGCTGGGGACTGGGGAGGGGGGGGGGGGGCGCTGGCGAAGGCCAAGCCGCCATTGGCATCGCCAATAGGGCGTATTCATCGGCGCGGGGATGGTCGGTGCGGCACTCAGTGGCACTCTCATGCTGGTACTCGGTGGGATCCACCTACATGCAACGCTTGCCGGGCAATGCATTTGTCTTGTCGCGGGCTGGGACGACAGTGGCTCTGCGAGGCCACCGGGTGGATGGAGGCGAGAGGAGCGTTCTCACTGCGGAGCTCGACACATGCGGTTTGCGGGCACAGCATGAACCTGCGGACGGTGCTCAGTGCTTCTGTGTGCTGACTCAGGGGGGCGCTGAGTTCGCACTCATTCAGTGAGCTTAGTGAATGTTTGGTTGACATAGCCTGTTTGACACAGCCACCTATACCAAGAGCTACTGGATTGCAACCATTCGGGCCGCAATGGGTCAGGTGTGGAACCGCCACTTTCGCTCCAGCCGCGCCTGCCCCACGGCCTTCCTTGCGTAATCAGTTCTCAAGTTTGCGCTTGTGGCCAGTGGCCTGCTGCATTGTTCCAGTGTTCCAGTCCCTGCCTCCCTGGCTGGGGTCAGGGCTGTGGGATCAGGACTTTGGGTTCTGGGTTGCAACCATTCCGGGGGGGGGGGGGGGTTGCAAAGAGGGGGGGTTCACTTGCTGGACACCGATGGGCACTCGCGTACAGCCTGGGCGGGCCCATCACCCCGTCACGCCCCACACACGGAAGGGGGCAGATCGCCCCCCCGGGTCCTGCCTCCCGGCAACCCAACAACACACGTGGGCATGTGGATGCGCACGGCATTGCAGGGGGCTTCAGGTCAGGAAAGTGTTGTGGTGGTCTGCACGGGTGTGAGGGTCCGCCTGCTCGGCATGGACAGGGGGATGCATCTGCAGTGCCACCTGCCGTCAAAAGGTCCATCAAAACATCCATCAAAACGTCCATCAAAACGTCCATCGAAAAGTCCATCAGCTGAATGACAACTTCATCAAAAAGTACTTAAAAAGCTTTATCAAAAAGTCCATCAAAAAAGTGCATCAAAATAAATATATCCATCAAAACGGCCATCAACTCCGTCACAAGGTCCATCGAAAGTATAGATGATAGTTAATTAAAACTGTTGCAAAAAGGCCATCAAAAATTGAGGTCAGCTGGTGTGCAGGGGAGAGGGGGGGGGGGGTTGACGATGTTCTGCCTTGCCCACCGGCATCCCTTCCATCGGTTGTTACAGAATGGGGGCGAATGACAAATGTGACTTGCAGCGTGTGCAAACGCAAGGACTGTGTCTCTGTACGGAGTGCCCCACAGGGGGGGGGGGTCCCCTTGTGACTTTTTCTGCACCTCATCACCATCCCCCCCCCTGCCTGTGGTTGGTCCCCCCATGGTGCGTCAGGGGCATTACAAAGTCCAAAGACTGCACCTGGGCCCAGTAACTGTTCGGAGGTGCCCGGCGTTTTGACATGGTTCGGTGTTGGGTAGCAAGGCCGCGTGTGTTGCTTGGCGATGGGCCCTGGGTTCTGTGCCCTCTGTGTGTGCCGCGCCCGACTGTGGCCCTGGCCATGCCCGACAGCAATGCCTCACCCGGCACCAGCCGGCCGACGGTGGGCTGTTGCGCACTACGCCCCGGGCACGTCCAGCGGTGCTCAAATGCAAGGCCCCAGGGGCATCCCCCCCGCCCCCCCTCGCGGGAGCAACGCCTGCGCCAGAGCAACAGCCGGTGTTGTTTCCGCAACTTTCAGAGGGCTTTACCAGATCGGCTACTGTGACGGCGGCAGGGGATGAGGGGTAGGGGAGAGCGTCGGCACCCCCAAGAGAATCGGAGACCCCGGGCAAGGGGCACGGGAGGGCCCACAGCAAAGACACTTGAGCCCTTGGCGCGGGTCGTTCTCTCGCACCGTGTACACTAAGGGTGAGGCTTGGGGGGCGGCACAGTGGCTCTGCCACATCCTGCTTCTGCTCCTACCCCTGTACGCACAGCGTGCAGGACCTCAATCGGCTGCTTTCTTTCCACAGCTTTCGGAATCACGGAATTTGTTGGTTCTTTTTCTGGTGGTCCATGAAGACTAGGGCATTGTTGTGATCTGGGGCTGGGGATGGTACTTTAGGGATGCCGACTGCCGTTCTCCAACCCCTTCCCCCCCCCTTTGTGTCCTTTGGAGGTGGGGATTGGGGGATGGGGGATCACCCGACGATGAGCACATGCACAGCACAGCGGTCACTGCAGGTGTCTGCCAAACAACCCCCTTGTCAGAGCAACCGGAGGTGTTGTTTCTGTCACATTTTGGTTCGTTGGGTGGGGGAAAATTGGCTTGCGCACGGGGGGTCGTTCGAGCCCCTCTTGGAGACCCCCCCCTTCAGGGTTTGCGTGACGGGGACCCCAGACGGGCTGAAGGGGGGGTGTGACCTAATTAAAAAACAGACAAATGCAAACCAGAGGTAATGCACTCCACAGTCAGGCATAAGTGCATCTGTATTCTCTATGCCAAACCTGGTTGAACCTCAAGACACACACTGTGTCTGAAACAGAAAACAGAACATCATGTCTGACTACCGTTAGTCAGACAATCACAGTCAGTAGCTGTCAGTCAGACATCAGCAATCAGTGTCGGATAAAGACACCATGCATTACCGGCATGGCCGAAGGGGCTGAAGGGGGGGAGGGGGGGTTCTAGGCACCCCGACACATGTGGCTCAAAACGATCCAATTCTTCTGCCGCTGGTAATTCATCATTTAGACCAGCATCTTTGGACTGGCCTGTCATAAGAGCCCCTTGTGCAGACGCCCCCCCCCCCCCCCGGTACAAGCCAATTGTCCACTACCCTTTGGTGTTGCTCTTGCAGGTGTGGCGGGGGGGGGGCATACAGCACAGGCTGGGCTGCAGGTCGGCAAAGGACTACACAGGCGAGGCAGGTGAGGCAGAGGCCGGGGACAACATCAAATATCAAGAGGTGGCCAGCAGAGTGTTGCCCACCTGCACCCGCATGGGCAGGGCACATCGCCAGAGCGTTCAGATGGTGCACTTTCTGAAGCCTCTCACTGCCACTGGGAGACGACAGCCTCCCACTTGCGCATGGGTCAGGAGACTGGTGGTCAGACCGGGGTCCCATGCGTGTGCCATGTTTGGAGAAGGCCGTGCTTGCGCCCTGGAGGAGGTGGGGGATGGGGGGGGGGGGGGGAACATCATGCAGACCCTGGTGTCTGAGTCAGTGGGACCCACCCACATCTGATGTCTGACTCAGTGGGACTCCATCGGATGAAGCCCCAGGTCACTTGCCTCGCCTGTGTAGTCCTTTGCCGACCAAACCCCACCCCCCTGCCAGACGCTGCCGGACGCCCGAGGAAAGTTTGCCAGACACCAGCTCCAACTCCGATCACGCACATTCTCTCAAAAAATCCATCAACAAGTCTATCAAAAATAGTCATTTAAAAAGTCCGTTGAATCCATCAAAAAGTCCATGAAAAGCTCCATAAAAACGTCCACCAACTCCATCAAACATTCCATTATAAATGCCATTATAAAGTCCATCAAAAAGACCAGCCTAAGTCCATGAAAAGGTATATCACCTGCATCAAAAAGTCCACCAAAAAGTCCGTCAGAGGGTCCAAGGGGTTGCTGGCCACCGGCGGGGGAAGTTGGTGCCTTTCTGCATATCAGCGGGAATTCGAACCAGCGCCAGCAGCGTTGAGGGGGCCCTTGGCATCCTGTGCCAAGGGTGGGCGGGCGGGAGGCAAGGTACAGGACGGTCAGGAGGGCGAAGTGCGTTGCCACCCATGAGCAGTCACTCGCATGAGCCGATGCGGGCGCTGAGGCCGCACCTTCCGTCCCCGATTTCCGGGATCTGGTGACCGCTGCGCAAAAAAATTCCAAAAAAATTCCAAAAAAATTCCAAAAAAAATTCAAAAAAAATTCCAAAAAAATTCTAAAATCGCAAGAGAGACCGCGGTCGAAGGACTTCGTGGAGCAGAGGGTTCCTGTTCCAGTGCACCCATGTTTGAGCCCCCTGTGCCGGAAGAACTGCTGAACCAGCGAGGCAGAGGGTTGTTGGGACCAGAGGTCCGACATCGTGGTTCCACCGTCTCTCGCGTACCACGTGCCAGCCGGCACAAAGGCTCCTCCGCGTTGGCGCAGGGTGTCCTAACACTTGGGCCGGCGCCAGCGGTGGTGGGGGTTGTGGGGCATCGTGGGGCATCCCTGCGCTCCACCGCCGCCCGTCCTCGGCCCCGCAGAGGGGGCGCGCGGGGGGGCAGAGACCCAGGGCTGGGGCTGGGGGGCCCGGGCCTCGGTCACTCGGTGGCGCGGGGGGGGCCGTGCGCATTCGCGGGCCGCTGCCACGGGGCCGTGTCGGGCGGCGGCCCCACCGGACCTGCGGAGCGGTACCGGGGCCGGGGGGCGGCGGGGCCGGCGCCGCGCGCGTCCGCCGCCCCCGGCGTGAACGCGCTGAGCCACCGCCGCTGCCGCGCGTCCGGCGGGGCCTTGGACGCCGGGCCGGCCGGCATCGTGAGGCAGCGCGCGGCGGCGAGGGGGCGCCGGGGGCTGCCCCCCGCGCGGGCGGTGGTGGGCAGTGGGCCCGGCTCCGGCGGCGGCGGCGGCGGCGGGGGGCCGCTGCGGGCGGTGCTGGTGCTGCCGTCCAGCTTCACGAAGGTGAGGGTCGACGGGGGCGGGGGCGAGGACCGGCCGGGGCGCGGGGCGGGCGCAGGGGGCGGCGGCGCAGGAACGGGCGAGCGCGCCGGCCGCTGGGGGCTGCGGTGGGTCCGGGGCGACCGCAGCCGCGCCCGTAGCGGGGAGCGCGCGGGTGCGGGCCGGGAGGGGGCGGACTGCGGCGGCCGCGCCTCGGGGGTCGGCGCGCGCGCCTTGAGGCGGTCGGCGGGGCTGCGGCAGTGCACCAGCGCCGGCGACACCCGCGCCCGCGGCCCGTGGGGCGGCGGGGGGGCCATCTGCGGCGCGGGCGCTGGCGGGCCGTCCGGCACAGGCCCGCCGGGCGCGCTGGCGGCATCCGGCGCCCCGGCCCCCGGGCCGCCGTCGCCGCCGGGCACATCCCCGGCGTTGCCCGCCGCGCCCCGGGCCGGGGCCTCGTTGTAGCCCCCGTTCGGCGCGGCCGGGGCCGTCCACCCCGTCCCCTGCGCCCCGAGCGAGTCCCGGCGGCTCCACTCGACCCCCACGTTGCCCTCGGGCGCGCGCGGCCGCGCGGCCGCGGCCCCGTCCGCCGCCGCCGCCGCACCGTTGAGGGCCGCGCGCCGGCGCTGCTGCAGGCTCAGGGGCGTGCCTTCCGGCTCCGGCACGTCCCCCTCCGGCTCCTCGGGCCCGTCGGGGACGTGCACCGCCAGCGTCTTCAGCCGCTGCAGCGGCGGCGAGACGATGTTGCTGCTGCCCTCGGACTCCGGCCGGGCGCGCGCGGCCGCGGGGCTGTCGCACGGGAGCACGCACAGGGCCCGCCCGCGCGGGGGGCTCGGGGGGTCCACCCCCGACAGGGGGGACATGGGGGTCCCCCCCCCCGTCGTCACCCGTAGCCCCTCCGTCTCGCAGTCCGGGGGCGTGTGCTCATGCACGTCCAAGGCCCAGCTCGTGATGTCGCACTGCGACAGGGCAGGGTCCGCGGCCGGGGCCTTGCCGTTCAGGGTCTCAGGCTGCGCTCCCTGCACGGCGTGTGGGGGAGTGTGGACCAGGGGTTGCGGGTGGGTGCGTCACGGGGGTAGAGGCGCGAGGGGGGGTGGGGTGGTTCGGTTCGATTCCAAACGCCAACCCCCATGGCGAGTGCAGGAGGATACAGAGTGGGGTTGGGGTTGGGGTTGGGGGGGGGGGGGGGGTTGGGGTTGGGGTTGGGGTTGGGGTTGGGGTTGGAGGGGGGGGCGTTCAAAATTTTTTTCGGGTTCGGGGGTACATTCATGATGAGCGTTTTAAATATATATTTCTATATCTGGAAATCTATTTTCCTGAAAAATAGCCAGTCCAACCCCAAAATACACGCCAAACATGTAACATGGGATTGTTTTCTACATTGTCCTTCGCTATTCCTTTGGGAAGGGTGGTGTTGAGGAGGGAATAAGCTCTTCTTGCGCAGTTTGGCGGCAATTTTCGTCATTTTGTTGGTAGTTCTGCTACGATCCTACAAACCGTGATGTCATACCCTATTTTTAGCCACTTGAGCCCTTTGTAGGATCCAAATACCCACCAAAGCCATCCAATTACCTTCTAAAACACGTCTTTCTTGAGTTTCCCACCCTCAAAATAATGGGCGGGGTCCCTGCTTGCCTCTGTTGCAAGGCAAGTGCAAAGCAGATGCACGGCGTACGACCTGAGCAGTTGGCGGGGATTCTCCACAGCACTGGCACAGAACATTATTCAAGCAGTGTGTGTGGGAAGAGTCAACAAGTGTGAGCAAGTGTTCGACAGCCCCGTCTCCATCCACGTTCCCGTCAGAGTGCAACACGCACACACCCTCAACATCCCCATCACCTTCAGGACACACACGCACCACCCATCGCCCTCCATCACAAACGCAGCATCCCCAACTCTGTCCCCATCGCCCTCCAGCACACATACCGTCTCCCAGCCCTTCCCCATCGCCAACCATGACACACACACCATCTCCATCACAGTCACCATCGCCCCCTCCGGCACACAAACTTCGGGGGGGGGGGGATGCCGTGAGGGGAAAATTTCAGCACACCTCCAATTTCGGCGTGGGGCCATCAGACGTAGAAAACTTCAACACCCTTGCTTCCTTGTGGACAATCAGTTGTGTGACACTTTGGGAGGGGAAGGGATCGAGAGCAGGGGGGGAGGGGTGCAGGGGTTGGTCTGCCTGTATCTGCCTGACAGGGTCCCCCTTGCAGGAGAGACCTTCCACAATCCCCCAACCCGCTGCAAAGGCCAAGGAGCAGGAAGTACCCCAGATTGCGCAGAAGGTTCTCGTGGGGAAAATTTCGGCACTGAACTGAAAAACGACGTGTTCCCCTGAAGAACCCCCCCCCCCTATGTCCTCATCACAAGTGTCCGACGAGTGTCAAGGCCTGTCAACAAGGGCCCCCAGCGGGGGCCGTCATGATGCAAACGCCTGAGCTCGGTGGACGAGGGCTACGGGTGCGCTGCATGTGAGCCCTGCGGTGCTGCGCTGCAGCGGCCAGTGGGTAGAGCGACCCAAAGCCACCGTCCCCGGGGGCCCTGTGCCGACAAACCGCACACCTCCCCCGCCGCGTTCTCCACGGCCTTCGCCCCCGCCTTCAACGCGTTGGGCTCCGCGCTGTTGTGGCGGCTGTTGGCGTTGCTGGTGCTCCGGGAGCGCGCGCTGTCGCGGGGGGAGCAGATGGTGATCTCCACGGTCTGCGCCAGCACCACGGCGGACAGCCGCTCCCCGCCCGCCTCCTGCTTCGGCGGCATGTACGGCAGCGCCAGCCCTGGCAGCGCCGCGGCCCGGCGGCGGCCGGCCGGCGGCGGGGGGGCGCCCCCGTTCTCGGCCTCCCCGGAGGCGGTGCCGGCGGTCGGGGAGGGGCAGGCGGTCCCGGCGGCCGCCCCGTTGCCAAACGGCGCGGCCGCGGCACTGCCGGCGGGTGCCGCTGGACCGGAATGCGCCGCGGCGGTGCCCGCGGCCGCGTCGCCCTCGGGCGCAGGCGACGCGCTGCGGTCCGCGACCGCGGAGGAGCTGGCGGGGGTTTGTGAGGGGCTGCCGGGGGCCGATGGCAGCACTGGCAGTCCATGTGAGGCTGCGGACCGCTTCCGCCGGTTCCACAGCCGCTCGCGTCTCGCCACAGAGGACTCGGAGCAGAAGCTGAAGTTGGTCAGGCTTGCGGCGTCAGCGTCTTCAGTGTGGTCCTGCGCGATGTGAAATGTGCATTTCACAACACTCACATCAATATCGACACCAGAACCGATGCGATGTGATGCGATGTGATGTGATGTGGTGTGGTGTGGTGTGGTGTGGTGTGCCGAAGGCGCTGTTACCAAAAGGCAAAAGGCCGGGATGTCTACCCACGGGTAAAGGTAAACGGGCTGGGCTGTGTGTGTTGTGTGCGCGCTGTGCGTAAGTGTGTAGGCCTCGGCAGGGGAAGGGGGAGTCGGGGAGACCTGGTGAGTTCGCCTCTGGCGACCGCGCTTATTCCAGGAGCTCCCGCTGCACCCCTTCCCTTTCTGCTTGCTGGTGCAGGCGCAGCTCCTGCAACGCCCACGCCATCGTGCTGCCCGGGCCCAGGCGGGCCTTCAGCAGTGTGGCACGCGCCTTGGCGTGGGCGTACCAGATTCGTATGGACTCCTCCACGACGTGGCGGAGGAACTCCGTGCCCAGCGAGTGGGGCCCCGTACACTCCAGGTGGGCCAGCTGCATGGAGGGGGTCCGCAGGGCTGCCGCCCACTGCTCCAGCACAGTCGGTTCCCACAGCTGGTGACGCACTGGGGCCGCCCGTGGCCCCACCTTCTGGTCGAGCCACGCTGCGAGGCGCCGGCGGGCTGGCCCCCACTCGTGCGATTGAGCCGAGCAGGCCCACAGGTGGGGCGCCGTCTCGGGCTGTGTCCCGCACAGGAGGCTCCTGCAATGCACCGCCTCACTGCCTGGGGGCAGTGGACGGCGCAACTCCCGCAATGCACTGCCGCACTGTTCGGGGGCAGTGTGCAGTGCAACTCCCGCAATGCACTGCCTCACTGCCCTGGGGCAGTGGGCAGTGGAACTCCTGCAATGCACTGTCTCACTGCCCTGGGGCAGTGGGCAGTGGAACTTCTGCAATGCACTGCCCCACTGCCTGGGGGCAGTGGGCAGTGCAACTCCTGCAATGCACTGTCTCACTGCCCCGGGGCAGTGGGCAGCGCAACTCCTGCAATGCACTACCTCACTGCCTGGGCGCAGTGGGCAGTGGACCTCCTGCAATGCACTGCCCCACTGCCTGGGGGCAGTGGGCAGGGGAACCCCTGCAATGCACGGCCTCACCGCCTTGGGGGCAGTGGGCAGTGCAACTCCTGCAACGCACTGCCTCACTGCCTGGGGGCAGTGGGCAGTGCAACTCCTGCAATGCACTGCCTCACTGCCTGGGGGCAGTGGGCAGTGCAACTCCTGCAATGCACTGCCTCACTGCCTGGGGGCAGTGGGCAGTGCAACTTCTGCAATGCACTGCCTCACTGCCTGGGGGCAGTTGGCAGTGGAACTCCTGCAATGAACTGCCTCACTGCCTGGGGGCAGTGGACAGTGCAACTTCGGCAATGCACTGCCTCACTGCCCTGGGGCAGTGGGCAGTGCAACTCCTGCAATGCACTGCCTCACTGCCTGGAGGCAGTGGGCAGTGCAACTCCTGCAATGGTGTGGTGCTGGGTGGGGTGGGGTGTGTGGAGGGGTGTGGGGTGGGGTGGGGTGGGGTGGGGTGTGTGGAGGGGTGTGGGGTGGGGTGGGGTGGGGTGTGTGGAGGGGTGTGGGGTGGGGTGGGGTGGGGTGTGTGGAGGGGTGTGGGGTGGGTTGGGGTGGGGTGTGTGGAGGGGTGTGGGGTGGGGTGGGGTGTGTGGAGGGGTGTGGGGTGGGGTGGGGTGGGGTGTGTGGAGGGGTGTGGGGTGGGGTGGGGTGGGGTGGGGTCTCACCACACCACGGCGTAGAAGGAGGACTTGCATAAGGTGAGGCCATGCACATGGTAAGGGTGCACACATCAGGACAAAGGGTGGATGGGCTACATGGGGTGCCCTGGAGCGAGTGGGGGGGCGTAAGGCGAGGGAATGCACACCATCTGCTGCATCCGTGACTGCCCACGGCCAGCCCCCGTCGGTCCGGGGCTCTGTGGGGGGCTCTGTGGGGGGCTGTGGGGGGGGCTCTGCAAAGGGGTCTGCGGGGCCCCTTGAGCTCCGGACCCGGCCTGGCTCTGCGTGGATTTCTTCAGAAGCGACTCCAGCCGTCTCATCGACGTCTCCATCAATGACATTCGCTGTGACGAAGCCTGCATCGCCGTCTCCAAGGCCCTATCGAACTTGTCCAGCCGTTCGAAGATCTGGTCAGTGACCTCGCTCCTCAGCCTGCGGCACGACGTAGCGGGGTTCAGCGCATGCGCGTGCGGCATGGGGTAAACAGGAGTGAGGCTGTGCCTTGAAGGATAGGCCAGGCGGGGAGAGGGGGGGCACAAGGTCGTGAGAGGCCGATGGGCAGCACCGCCTACGGAGGGAGAGGGTTCAAGGAAAGGGCAAGGGTCAGTGGTGAGAGGCTAATAGGCGCCGCCGGCTGCAGACAGCAATACAATCCAATGCAATCGCGCGCCATGCCAAACACCCCCCTGCCCTAGAGAAGCCCTCCAAGCATTCTAGAAAACCCCAAACCCATCCCTACAAGCGAGCGGGCAACAGGCATTATGATGACACGTGCAAAGCAAAGGCCAATAAATGGGCCCTCAGGGGCACATCTCTTCTCTCAACTTCGCAACCGTCGGACATGGGGATAGAGGGTGGAAGGTGAGACAATTTTCACAGCTCAAGTATGCCTGTCTTGATAAGTGACTGGCCGGTAAAAGTAACCGGCCTTGAACTGTGTGGCTGCAGCCCATGGATGGCTAATTCTCCGTGTCTGGGGCATTGCGCAGTCACTTCGAGACTACTTTCAGCTTCTATGGCCCCCCTACATCACACCCCCCATTTGTTCCATAGGATCCAGAATATATTCCAGTGCTTCCGGAATATATTCTGGAAGCACTGAAATATATTCCAGAAGCACCGGCAGAATATATTCTGGAAGCACCGGAATATAATCCTGAAGGGCCAGAATATGTTCCGGAAGCACCGGAATATGCTCCGGAAGCACCAGAAGTGGACGAGTTCTGATGCACAACAGCTCGCAAACGTACTCCAACTACACAAGAGGCACAGACCACTTGCGTTCTTTTGAGGGGTGTGCATTGTATGGTTGGCCAGGGTACCTTTGTTGGTGACTACATTACTACCTTGTCCTACTCGTAGTGCAAACTACCAGTCCTTGGCTTGGGCAAACGGTCAAATAGCTGCACTGTGCTCAAGGCACCCCCTACAGAGATGCCCACACTTACCTTGCGCCCCTCACTCTTCTCTACAACTGGGTTTGGTCAATTTGCGCGGTCTTTGTGTGAGGGCGCTCCAAGTTGCTCTGGCCGTGCACCAAACATGTTGCTGGCACGACGCAAAAGGTGGGCTGCTCCCTCTGCGGGTTGCGGTGGCACTGCGGGTGGTGTCACACAGCGCCGCATGCTGACTGCAGCACCATTGGGATGCCCCTGCACCACCTCAGGGACGACGTGGGCAGGCAGCAGGTGGCCGGCCAGTGACTGCAGGCCCGCGGGGATTGCCCTTGAGCTCAGGGCTGCACTTCAAACACAACACCCCGTCCCTCAGAGACAGGCTCACTGCCACAGGCATGCTGCCCATGCACTTTGGCACGGATCTTCCAAACCCCCAGCATGCACTCAGGTGAGAGGGGGTTACCACAGCAAACGCTTATCAGCACAAAAGCGGTTGGTCGCGGTTGGGAAAGCGGTTGGGGAGGCAGTGGGTGGCGGTTACAAATCATTGCCGCTGCAGTTGGAGTTGGAAGAATACAGTTGGAGGGTGGGAGCAGTATTGACTGAATTGACCGCTGCCCCCCCCATTCAAGCACGGGCATGCCCCCCTCCCTGCCGCCCTCATCCCACCCAGCACCCAGCACACAACATACGGCCCGTCCGATCCGTCCAAAAGGGGGCTCACGGGGTTGGTGTAGAACGACGTGGCGCGGGTTATGTTGCCCCCGAAGCTGAGCTCGCGGCCAAACCCCGGGGGCGGGAAGAAGGACATGGACCGGGACATGCCGCTCTCCTGCCGGCTGGGCTCTGGCACGGACACGCGCACCGGAGTCTCCTCCGGGCCTTTGATGACCACCTGGGGCTGCTGCATGCTCTCGCTCTTGCGCAGGGGATCCAGGGTGGAGTGGTGGGAGGTGAGGGGCTGGTGGTGGAGGGGCAGCGTGAGGTTCTCGAGGTCGATGGACTTGTTGAGGGGGAAGAAAGTGACGTCGTGCTGCTGCAGTTTGGCGTGGACGTACGACTCTTGGCCGGTGTACTCGTCCGTGACCTTCTGGTTGAGGTACACCTGTTGACAGGGGGCGAGGCGTGGGGTGACGGAGGGGGGGGTGGGGCGGGGGGCAGGGGGCATCTGGACTTTTGGGAGGGGGCGGGGGGTATATGAAAGTGTGTGTGTGGGGGGGTCAGCTTCGGTGACAAAACAGGAGGGGGAGGCCGATGGAGGAAGGGAGGGAAAGGAAGGGGAGGAGCAAGGGAGGGAGGGGCAGGCTGGCGGCCGGGCGGAAGGGATGGGAACCGGGATGGATGAGGGAGGGAGGGAGGGAGGGAGGGAGGGAGGAAGGGAGGGAGGGAGGGAGGGAGTGAGTGAGTGAGGGAGGGAGGGAGGGAAGGAGGGAGGGAGGGAGGGAGGGAGGGAGGGAGGGAGGGAGGGAGGGAGGGAGGGAGGGAGGGAGGGAGGGAGGGAGTGAGTGAGGGAGGGAGGGAGGGAGGGAGGGAGGGAAGGAGGGAGGGAGGGAAGGAGGGAGGGAGGGAGGGAGGGAGGGAGGGAGGGAGGGAGGGAGGGGAGAGAACAGAGGTGCGCGAGGTAGGGAGGCGGCCAGGGTCCGCGGCCACACCATGAAGTACAAGTAGTGCCACATGTTGTGCGCGTACTTGACGTGTTGGGCAAAGCCCCCCTCCACGTTGCGGTCAAACAGGTTGGCGTCCTGCCCGCAGATGAGGCAGTACTTGCGCGTGTCGTCCTCGATGGACTGCTTCTGGTCGCGAAGCTGCGCGAAGGTGTCGATGATGATACCGAACACGATGTTGAGGATGATCACCACGATGACCAGGAAGAAGGCGAAGTCGAACTGCGGAGAGCGACGGTCGCGGCCAGTGCGGGGGCGGCATCAAGGGGCGAGACATGGAGCCTGAACGCCACAGGCACACACAACGTCACGGGGAGACGGAGATCCCGGGAGGCCGTCGGTGGTTGGCAGTTCCCCGGCGGTTGGGGGCACATCACCGGCAGTTGGCAGTCAACCGTCGGTCGTCGGCAGTTACCTGTCAGTTGGTGGCTCGAGACCAGCAGTTGGCAGTCAACCGTCAGCAGTCGACAGGCAGTTGGCAGTCAACCGTCGGCGGTCGGCAGTTACCCGGCGGTTGGGGGCTCATCACCGGCAGTTGGCAGTCAACCGTCGGGTTTTATCATCCCCCATTATACAGCAACAGTCGAGGGGGAGGCATCAAAGTGGATACACAACCCCCGCTGTCTCGGGGTCCCCACGTTAGGGGAAGAGGTGGCCCAACCGAACCGCCGGGTAACGGTGATGAGCCCCCAACCGCCGGGTAACTGCCGACCGCCGACGGTTGACTGTCAACTGCGGTGATGAGCCCCCAAAGCTCATCACCAGCAGTTGGCAGTCAACCGTTGGCTGTCGGCAGTCAACCGCCCCCGGCGTTCCCAGACTCTCAAAGAATTACATGACAGAAACCCCGTCCCTCAGGGACACTACTGACGCACGCGCCCGCGCGCGCGCACACACACACGAGCACGGGCACAGGCACAGAGACCAGGATGCGGAAGCTGTGGACGCGTTGGGGGAGTAAGTCCCCCAGGCCGCCGCCGGCACGCAGGCCGTTCAGGACCCCGAACGCGAAGCAGTCGAGGAGGGTACTGCACACGCCCTCGCCCGCGGCGGCGCCCACAAAGTCCTCGCGGAAGAACACGTACCCGATCACCACGAATAAGTAGACCACGATGACCGTCAGCAGCGCCGTGAGCAGCAGCGACCATCCGTTCAGCAGCACGGACCGCAGGACGATGTGCAGCAGCGCACTCTGTGCAACGTGGGGGGACGCTCCGGCAATCGGTACCGGCCCTGGTCCTCCGCCCCGCCATCCCCTCACCCAAAGATGCGGTTGCAGGGGAGGGGCTGAAGGGGCGTCTCAAGAGCCGTTGCAAAACAGCGGTTGGGAAAGCGGTTGCCAGCAGTTTCTGGCGGGTACAAAGCGGTTGCAGGGCCATTGGGGAGTGCTGCCCTGGAGTCGCGCACCTCGTGAGGCGAGGCACAAGCTTGACCCCGGGCGCACGCCCCGTACGCACCCTCGCCCCCCCCCCCCCGCCACCCGAACTCTGTTGAATGCAGACCGCGCAATACAACACACGGAGAGCAGGGTTTGCCAATGGCGATGGTCCCCCGAAGGGTACCTTCCGGACGCAGAAGGAGGGACGGGTTGGTGTGCCCTGTGGCAGGGGCCCGGAGAGTTTTGGCTGTAGACCGGCGGCGGGATGGGACTCATGCTGCCGCCATGCGGCCAAGATAACAATTCGAACCCTTCGGAGTACTTGAATGATTCCCAAGCGAAACAAAGGGGGAAGCCTTGAGGTTCTTGGAGGCAAAGCCACCCAGAAAGAGAAAATGCGGAGATCTCGGTCCAAAATGAATGGAATCCAAAAGGTGTGTCAAAAGAGCACTGCAGGATTCACTGATTGTCAGAAGGTGGGGAAAAATCTGGGGGCGCTTGTTCCATGCGGAATACGAAGAAAAAAGAATCGTAATCGTATCTCTCACCGGTAATTCTGTGAACACCTGTAATCACCTCTACCCTTTGACCAATAGGTAAAGCGACAGAGCTTGTTTCTACGTCGATTCCATTCAAGTAACCCCCTAAGTGTGGGATTCAGGAAGAGACAGTATTGCCTTGTGTTGTGAAATGGAAAACCCCCTGACAACATCTCAAATCCCTCATTATTAAGGGGGGTGTGCCATCAAGGCTGAGGGAGTACGCCTGTTGGTACTTCCGGGTGTACATACGTGTTCGCCTTTTGAGGAGGGGATCCTCCACACGTGGATTGGGGGGTTGGTTGTCCACCCGTTGCGTTGGGGGTGCAGGGGGCAGGTTAAAAAAAAAAGCTGTGAGAGGTGAATGGCCGGGGGAGAAGTATTTTTACTATTATTAAGAAGAGGGGGGCGGGGGGGCATCTAACATCACCCCGCATTCATTTCTCGAGTCACAGCAGGGTGGGCATGCACCCCCCCCACCCCCCCAACCGCATGCTCCATGTATGCCTCATGATGAGGCGCACGGATCCGGGGGAAACCCCCGTGCCCAAAGTATGGCGCGATAGCACCATGCATGGCACTACTTGTGACACCTCCAAGTAGCAGGTGGCAGCGTCAGAGCTGCCTTCGGTTTGTGGGGTAAGATATGGAGTCCTCACCTCCTTGTGCCCTGCACTACTGCACTACTGCGTTACCTGCACTACACACAAGCTTCCCAACGCAAAACACCTGCAGGCACACAGGGCACTGGCACTGGGCAGCTCAGCTTCTCATCAGGCCATCAAGAACAATGAGGGTGACGTTGTCATGTGGCTAGGCGCTTCTAAAAAAAATAGACACTCAGAAAGTACACACACACACACACACACACACACACGCACACACACACACACACACACACACACACACACATGGAACGAGAGAACTAACAGTCATGTGCACGACCTGTATACAGACACACACACAAACACACACACACACACACACACACACACACACACACACACACCGACCAACACAGCCACAGCCAACCACAAATACGGCCACCAATACCGCCACAACCACAACCACAACCACAACCACAACCACAACCACAACCACAACCACAACCACGACCACAACCACGCACCCCTCAGAACCACAGCCACACCCACAGCCACACCCATCCACACCACACCTGCAGCCACAGCCACATACCTTATTGACGATCATGAGTAAGTGGCCAGCGAACCAAAACGGGGAGATGGTAACACCGTAAAGGGACATCAGCGCTAAGACCAGTGCGTACAGGAAGGAGAAATAGAAGCGGAAGTTGACTTTGTTCTCCTTCTGCCGCTCGTGGTCCTTGCGGACGATCAACCCATGCTTTTTGAAGGTGGGGACCTGCGGCAAAAGAGAAGAAGATGTTGGTTGTGCTGGCAAGTGCAGCCAAGCGGGAGGAGCCAGTTGAGTTGGACACTCAGGCTAACATCAGAAGAGAAGGGGGGGCGGGGGTCTGGGACACAAAAGTGTGTGTACAAAAATGGCCAACCAGATTTTCCCTTTTGCAAATTTCATTTTTTCGGACGATGGTCACTTTGGTCTTGGGGGGGGGGGCGGGCTCCTCCTGTGGTGGTCGGCCGTGCTAATGTCAGGCTGCACACAATTGCTGGCAGTCAACCGCCCCACGTTGACCCCTGAAACATCATGTGTAAGTGAATCCCACAGAGCCACACGTCAGGTGCCGGTGGGTCCTACTGCCTCCTGCTACTGAGCCAAACATCCCACATGGGTGGGGCCGATTGAGTCACATATCACAAGTGGGTGCGTCCTACCGAGCCCCATAAGCAACATTGATGGTGTTTGATTGCTTGAGTAGAAGGAGCCCACATCTGATGTGTGGGTGAACAATGGTTGGCGGGTGGTGGCGATTGGCAGTTGGCGGTTGGTGGTGGTTGGCGGCGGGCGGTTGGGGATTAGCGGTTGGCGGTTGGTGGTGGTTGGCGGTGGGCAATGGGCGGCGGTTGGCGGTTGGTGGTCCCTAGGGACTGTCCTTAAGGGCTGTCCTTAACGGAAAAAAAAGAGTTTTTGAGGACAGCCCTGTGCTGTGTGGGACTTGTTAGGGCCCACCCACGTCTGATGCATTACTCAGTAGGACCCACCCGCGCGTCATGTTGAACCCAGTATATGACCCGCTCAATCTGATGTGTGCCGGCGAAGGACCCACCTACAAACGACGTGCGGCCCGATCGGTCACAAGCGAACCATGTGGGCCGAGAATCCCACGGATGATTCAGTGTGTCTTACATCGAACCACATGCCGGACGCCCCTGGTCACATGGATAGCACGGACACCTGCCCCTCGACCAATGCAGCGGTGAACGCTGTGGCTATGAGGAAGGTCTTCACCGCAGCATCCAAACAACATCCACCCCATTCTCGCCCTTCTGGGGTTGGTACGTGCGAAACATGGAATGGCGAAATTCGGTGGAGAAAATGTGGCACCAATTCTGAAATATCACTGAAAAACTTGCACACCGTTCCCATGTCGAAAAACTTGCACACCATTCCCACGTCGAAAAACTTGCACACCATTCCCACGTCGAAAAACTTGCACACCATTCCCACGTCGACAAACTTGCACACCATTCCCACATCGTGGCACAACAAGCATGCACTGTGAATGGTGCTGGTTGTCTCCTTTCGGCCTTTGGTTGCTGGCTGGTATTTCCTGCAGGCTTGGTGTTGTATTCCCTCGTGGCTTGTTGTTATTCCTGGAGGCTTCTGTAGAGCAAACTGCGCGGGCACAAGGGAAATGTGCATGCAAAGGGCGCTCACAATGGCACCTGGAAAAAGGGCAACGGACCTCAAAATACCACGGCCTAAATTGGCACACTTTGTTGCGCCGTTCGGAATTTCGCCTGTCATAACCTCCTGTGTGACATTCCGTCCGGTTGTTGCTCCTTTACGGGGCCCTGGACAGTCACCCGTTCTTCCCTTCGCATGTTGCGTCGGGTCGTTGCGTTCTGTCGGCCGCTGCGGCCGGTGTGCCTTGTGGTGTTGTCTCCGCGTTCGCAGAGCCCAGTGGTTGGTGTGCCGGGGCTGTGCTGGTTGCGGCGGGTGCCGTTTGTGCGATAGCGGCGCCCAGTAGTTGGCGTACCGGGGTTGTGCTGGTTGTTGCGGGGTTCGTTTGCCTCCCCCCCGTTTGGAGTCGTGTGGTGTGCTAGTCACAAGAGCAAGCCCCTCCCCCCCCCCCCCCCGTATGCTGCATCTCATCACAAGGCCCAATCCCTAAATCCACTTGGGACTGGGGTTGGAGTCTTGGCGCACAGGCACGGTGCTGCGAGCGGCGGCTACCTTGAGGTACAACCACACCCCGCAGTTGAAGGTGGTCAGGAGCAGCATCACCCAACCGAGCACCAGCACGATGATCTGCTCCCATGCGTCATATCCCCCGGTCTTCACGTCCTGCTGGTTGTGGAACACCGTCACCAGCACGTTGATGACCACCGCAGTCCCTAGTGCAATGCAAAGCTGCGCAGTGCCGAGCAAAGCAAACTGACGTGAGACGGTGACAGGTTTTAAAGAACCGCACCGCACCGCACCGCACCGTACCGCATAACGCCACGCCACGCCACGCCACACCACACCACACAACCTACACTGAGTACTCCCCAGCTCTACCCACGGGCTGGGTGCCGGGTGCGAAGCCCCGAACGACAGGGCCCGGGCACCGCCAGTAGGCGGTGTACTAACAGTGTCGGGTGCGCGCACGTCCCAGTGCCAAGCGCCATCCCCAGGGCACCCGCACAAGGGACCCCTCTATTACTCCCTCGATACGGTGGGGACAGTGCCAGCGGAGCTACACCAGGCCCTGCGCACCCACCTCAGGGAGCACCATGGGGACATGGCCCTCCTGGCGCCCCACGGCCGGGCGACCGACCCCCCGCGAGTGTTGGCCCCTAAGACTCGCCCAGGCATCTGGTTCCATGACCTGCCTGCGCTGGCGACCCTCCGGGGCAGTGTTGTGGCGGTGGATGCAGGGGCCACGCAGGCGGGTATGGCCATGGCCGGGGTCGTCCAGAGCGGGCCTGGGGAGTATCAGGCCCAGGTGGCCTCAGGAGTGGGCACCTCCCAGGAGGGGGAAGCGATGGCCCTCCTCTCGTATGCCCGCCGGCTGGCGACACAGCAGGGGATTTACTGGCTGGTGCCGGACTCGGAGGCAGCAGTGGGGGCCCTCCGCACGTACCAGGAAGGAGGGCACTGCGGAGATGGCATCCACCACCTCTACGCCACTGTCCTGGGGGGGCAGCGCCTCTCCCCGAGGTCTGCCATCAATGTGGTGACCACACCGTCGCACTGGATCACGGACCTCAACGTCCGTGTGGACGCAGCGACGCGGGAGCCGCCGGAGGTAGACCTCACGTGGCTCCTCAGGCGCCCCTACTCATTTATCCCCCCAGTGCCCTTCCGCGACCAGTGCCAACTCTCCCCGACGGCGCTAAGTGACTGGTTGCAGGACCGGGCCTCCATACCGGCGCGAGCCATCTACGAGGCCCGCTGGGGGGTAAATTTCATGCCAGGGGGGGGCCTCCCCCTGGACTGGTTCGACCACGACCAGCAGCGCCACATCACGGCGCATCGCATGGACAACGTCCCGACCATGACCGTCCTGGCCCACCGTTCCTCCCACCGGGGCACGGTGCTGGATACAACGTGCCCCCCCGGGCCGGTGCGCCCGGTTATCTGAAGGAGATGGCCCCCCCTTGGCCTTGCAGGAGACTCCGAACACCCCCTGGGCAGGACTCCCCGTCCCCCCCGGGCCGGTGCGCCCGGTTCTCTGAAGAAGATGGCCCCCCATTGGCCTGGCAGGAGACTCCGAACACCCCCTGGGCAGGACTCCCCGTCCCCCCCGGGCCGGTGCGCCTGGTTCTCTGAAGAAGATGGCCCCCCATTGGCCTGGCAGGAGACTCCGAACACCGCCTGGGCACGACTCCCCGTCCCCCCCGGGCCGGTGCGCCCGGTTCTCTGAAGAAGATGGCCCCCCGCTGGCCTTGCAGGAGACTCCGAACACCCCCTGGGCAGGACTCCCCGTCCCCCCCGGGCCGGTGCGCCCGGTTCTCTGAAGATATTGGCCCCCCATTGGCCTGGCAGGAGACTCCGAACACCCCCTGGGCAGGACTCCCCGTCCCCCCCGGGCCGGTGCGCCCGGTTCTCTGAAGAAGATGGCCCCCCGTAGGCCCTGAAGGATGCCCCGAACACCCCCTGGGCAGGACTCCCCGTCCCCCCCGGGCCGGTGCGCCCGGTTCTCTGAAGAAGATGGCCCCCCGCTGGCCTTGCAGGAGACTCCGAACACCCCCTGGGCAGGACTCCCCGTCCCCCCCGGGCCGGTGCGCCCGGTTCTCTGAAGAAGATGGCCCCCCATTGGCCTGGCAGGAGGATCCGAACACCCCCTGGGCAGGACTCCCCGTCCCCCCCGGTCCGGTGCGCCCGGTTCTCTGAAGAAGATGGCCCCCCCTTGGCCTGGGCGGAGACTCCGAACACCGCCTGGGCAGGACTCCCCGTCCCCCCCGGGCCGGTGCGCCCGGTTATCTGAAGATATTGGCCCCCCCTTGGCCTTGCAGGAGACTCCGAACACCCCCTGGGCAGGACTCCCCGTCCCCCCCGGGCCGGTGCGCCCGGTTCTCTGAAGAAGATGGCCCCCCATTGGCCTGGCAAGAGACTCCGAACACCCCCTGGGCAGGACTCCCCGTCCCCCCCGGGCCGGTGCGCCCGGTTCTCTGAAGAAGATGGCCCCCCATTGGCCCTGAAGGATGCCCCGAACACCCCCTGGGCAGGACCCCCCGTCCCCCCCGGGCCGGTGCGCCCGGTTCTCTGAAGAAGATGGCCCCCCGCTGGCCTTGCAGGAGACTCCGAACACCCCCTGGGCAGGACTCCCCGTCCCCCCCGGGCCGGTGCGCCCGGTTCTCTGAAGAAGATGGCCCCCCATTGGCCTGGCAGGAGGATCCGAACACCCCCTGGGCAGGACTCCCCGTCCCCCCCGGTCCGGTGCGCCCGGTTCTCTGAAGAAGATGGCCCCCCCTTGGCCTGGCAGGAGACTCCGAACACCCCCTGGGCAGGACTCCCCGTCCCCCCCGGGCCGGTGCGCCCGGTTCTCTGAAGAAGATGGCGCCCCATTGGCCCTGGCAGGAGGCTCCGACCACCCCCTGGGCTGGACTCCCCGTCCCCCCTAGGCCGGTGCGCCCGGTTATTGGAAGATGATGGCTCCCCATGGGCCTTGCAGGAGGTTCCGACCACCCCCTGGGCAGGACTCCCCGTCCCCCCCGGGCCGGTGCGCCCGGTTATTAGCAGATGACGCCTCCCCATGGGCCCTGCAGGAGGCTCTGACCACCCCCTGGCCTGGACTCCCCGTCCCCCCTAGGCCGGTGCGCCCGGTTCTCCAAAGATGATGGCCCCCCGTAGGCCCTGAAGGATGCCCCGACCACCCCCTGGGTTGGACTCCCCATCCCCCCAGGCCGGTGCGCCCAGTAGTACATCCCCACAGGCCCGGCACTACACTCCGACCACCCATTGCAGGAGTTGCACTGCCCACTGCCCCCAGGCAGTGAGGCAGTGCATTGCAGGAGTTCCGCTGCCCACTGCCCCCAGGCAGTGCGGCAGTGTATTGCAGGAGTTCCACTGCCCACTGCCCCCAGGCAGTGGGGCAGTGCATTGCAGGAGTTCCACCGTCCACTGCCCCCAGGCAGTGAGGCAGTGCATTGCAGGAGTTCCGCTGCCCACTGCCCCCAGGCAGTGAGGAGGAGGAGGAGGAGGAGGAGCGCCTGCCGTGGTCCCACGTACGGTGAGCCTTGGCGTCGTCCCTCGGGGGCCCCACGCAGGCTCTGCCGAGGGAGTCCTCCGTCTTACCTCCGCTAGAGTAAGACGAATCTCGCCGCACACCTGAGAACGCCCCTCCCAGCAGGCCGTCTGGGTCTAAGCGCCGGTGTACGACCACGCTACGGTCCGATCTGCTCTCCGGTCCCGGCCACCGACCGCTCCGAACTGTCCTGGATAACACCCGAGGAGATGTCCCAGGATCAACGGGCACGGAAGGTGTGGGTCTCCCGGGGCATCACCCCCGACTTGAAAACGTCGCCGGGCTAAATAGAACGCGGCCCTGCACGACTTTGCGCACTGCCGGCGGGCTGAGTACCGCCGGCGGCGCGAGTACGGTCACGTTACACGATCACGCGCACCGCCGGTGGCCTGGGTACCCCCGGGTTTTGTGGGTGCGGGACGTGCGTCAGCGCCTTGTTGGCGCACGGTTGTCTGGGCGCCGCCATGGTGGCGCACTGCCCCGGAGGTCGTGCTGTGGCGACGCACTGGTGAGTTGGCGGCACCACGGTGGTGCTCCGCCATCGTTGTCGCGGCACATTGGTGCTTGGCTGTTGGGGCGGTGCTTCTGTGGTGCTCTGCCCTGGAGGTCGCGCCACGACGGCGTACGTCTACGGCGAAGGCACCACGACGGTGTCCTGCCATTGCGCCTGGTGGCTGGGCGAGGCGGTGAGGACCGCCGAAGTCACGCGAGGCGGTGAGCACCGCCGACGACAAAGCACCCCTGCACGAGGTGTCACGGTTAGCGGAGCGCCAGGTGCAGACCCAACAATGGTGCCTCGAATATTGGCCTGGAGGAAACACCATGGCAAGGCTGGCGCAAACGTTCCACGGGTCTGGGCGGCGCCACGGTGGCGCTCTGCACCGGAAACCGCGCCACGACGGCGCACGTGCGTGTTGGCGGCACAACGGTTGTGCTCTGCCACTGAGCCGGCGCCACGACAACGCACGGGCGTTCAGTCGGCGCCGCGACGGCGTACCCGGGCGTTGGCGGCACCACGGTGGTGCTCTGCGACTGTGCTGGTGTCGCATGGCCCTAGAGGAGGCACAGCAATGGCATACCTGTGCGTCAGCCGCGCCACGATGGCGCACGTGCACGCTGGCGGCACCACGATGGCGCTTCACCACTGGACTGGCGTCACGGCTGGGCAGTGCCACGATGGCGCTCTGCCCCGAAGATCTTGCCACGGACTGTTTGGGCGGCGCCACGGCGGCGCTCTGCCAAGAAGGCCGCGCCACGACGGCGCTCTGCCCCGAAGGCCGCGCAACGACGGCGCTCTGCCCAGAAGGCCGCGCCACGACGGCGCACGGGTACGTTCGCGGCGCCATGATGGTGCCCTGCCATTGAGCCCGCGCCATGTCGGCGCAGAGCTGTCGGGGCAGGCGCCACGTTGGCGTCTGGCGGTCGGGGGGAGGCCACGTATGTGCATCTGTCCCCCACAGGACTGCATGTCTGGCCCAGGGAGGGGTCCTGGACGGTTGGCGGGCGGGGTGGGCCCGGCCTGACACAGGGAAGACGCACGAGAAATCGAGACGTATCACGACTGACTTCGAGCGTGGCAGTGCGTGTGGGCAATCCGTCCCACAGCTACCATCCTGAGGGTTTTTAGACTGGTGCCAGGTCACCAGCAGTGAGGCAGTGCGTTGCAGGAGTTGCACTGTCCACTGCCCCCAGGCAGTGGGGTGGAGTAATGCAGGAGCTGCACCGCCCACTGCCCCCAGGCAGTGCGGCAGTGTATTGCCGGAGGTCCACTGCCCACTGCCCCCAAGCCAGTGCGGCAGTGCGTTGCAGGAGTTGCGCTGCCCACTGCCCCCCAGCAGTGCGGCGGTGCATTGCAGGAGTTCCACTGCCCACTGCCCCCAGGCAGTGAGGTAGTGCATTGCAGGAGTTGCACTGCCCACTGCCCCAGGGCAGTGAGGCGGTGCATGGCAGGAGTTGCACTGTCCACTGCCCCCAGGCAGTGGGGCAGTGCATTGCAGGAGTTGCACTGCCCACTGCCCCCGGGCAGTGAGGTAGTGCATTGCGGGAGTTCCACTGCCCACTGCCCCCAGGCAGTGGGGCGGTGCATTGCAGGAGTTCCACTGCCCACTGCCCCCAAGGCAGCGAGGCAGTGCATTGCAGGAGTTGCACTGTCCACTGCCCCCAGGCAGTGAGGCAGTGCATTGCAGGAGTTGCAGCCCACTGCCCCCAGGCAGTGAGGCAGTGCATTGCAGGACTTCCACTTCCCACTGCCCCCAAGGCAGTGAGGCAGTGCATTGCAGGAGTTGCACTGCCCACTGCCCCCAGGCGTCGAGGCGGTGCATTGCAGGAGTTCCGCTGCCCACTGCCCCCAGGCAGTGCGGCAGTGTATTGCAGGAGTTCCACTGCCCACTGCCCCCAGGCAGTGAGGCAGTGCATTGCAGGAGTTCCGCTGCCTGGCACCAGTCTAAAAACCCTCAGGATGGTAGCTGTAGGACGGATTGCCTACACGCACTGCCACGCTCGACACCATTCGTGAATCGTCGTGATAGTCGTGCCACCACGTGACTCAGCTCTGCCATCGTGGCCCCCTCTCCGCTCAGCTCCACCCGTATGGTGCACTCTCTCTCTCCCTCTTCATCCCGTGTCTCCAAGGGCTGAGTGCCGCACCTCAAGTGCGTCCCTCCCCCTTGCAAGCCGTTTCCTGCTCACAGTGGGCACGTCGTTATACGTTCGTCTCTGGCAAGACGTCGACCTCGCCGTGGCAATCTTCCAGGCCGCTACGCGGGGAGCCGCGACGGGGACTGCATTCGACGTATCCGCCGCTCAAGCGTGACGCCTTGTGCAGGGGTATCATCAGTCGTCCGATTCGTCGTCCCAACGTGGGGCCCCTCGCTCCCGTGCGCCACTAGGGTTGCAGCACCACGCGCCAGCGCGGTGCTCCCCTCGCATCCCCGCCCTGTGTGTCCTGGGACCCCCGCTCACCGACCCGGTCCGCCAGGCGGCCCCATGTTACTCCGCGCCATCGCGCCATGCTCTTTGTTTTGTCACACTATGGCCACGCTCGTGGTACCCCTTGTTTCTCTCCTGCGCGCCCCATCCGACTGGGGCTGCCTATGATGTCAGTGCACCTCCGTTTGCCGACACCTCGATCTGCTCCCCCCCCCCAACATATTGCGGCCACAGGCCACCCGCTCTTTTCTCGCCACAGCTACCATGTCAGACCGCTCAACACCGTCCCAGGACACCCCCTCTCCCGCCCCCGACACCGGTCGAGGCGGCGCCATTCGTCAGGGGCCGTTCCCCATGTTTCTGATGGACATCGCCCAGTCCGACGATGCTGACCGTCTGCTGCGAGAACTGGACATGCTGAAGGATGACGCACTGGAAGCGGCAGATACGGCTATCCAGGCCACCGACCCCGCCCTGGCTGACTTGTGTGATGCCCTGCGGTGGACGGCTGCCAACGGCGACATCCAGGCTATTACAGCGGTGACGGGGGTGTGGACGCCGCGGGGGCTCCTGCTCACAGCCACCGTAACGGTCGCCGCAGGCCCGTCTGACACGAAGGTCATCGAGCACGTCCCCCTGTCGCTGGTACAAGGAGGCCCACTGCTGGAGTATATCTCCAAGGACCCTGAGGCCCTCACAGCGGCTCTCGTCACGCGGTGGAGCCCAAGCCATGCCCCAATTTCGGCGTCACGCCTCCGCAACCAAGTCTTCAAGGGCCTGTACACAGCCCGCGAACAGCCACCGCCCGTCGACACTGCCGGCCCTCCGGACATCCAAAGCCAGAAGGTCTCCCACAAGATCCACAAGCCCATCAGCCAGTTCCTTGCCCCCCACCTCAGACCGTCATGGGACCGCCTCCGCACCCGAGAGGTAGTTGCGGCCTTTTGGGCGCTACCCAACGACGTGCATGCGGTCCTGCAGGCGGCCCACATCCCGACAGCAGACCTCGTCCCGCTGAAGTTCGGGCTCCTAGCGTGGGCCTCCTCCGTCTGCCTCACAGGACAGTACACGCCAGCCCCCGTTCCCACACCCCCCGCCCTCGCCAACAAGGGCATGTGGACCCCCGAGCAGCTGCGGCCGCTGCTCGAGTGCTCGATCTTGCCGATCCGCAGCGTGGAGCTGCTGCATCAGATCGAGCAGGCTGGCGAGCACTCCTGGGCCACAGCCCCCACTTTCGCCCTGTTGCAGGCCGGCATCGCCGACACCGCCAACCCGCCCCCGCTCACGCCGCCCAGCCACGCACCTTACCTCACCAAAGGGCAAGCGGCGCCCAGCCCCGCCGGCACTCTGTTCGCCACGGCGGCGTTCACCCCAGCGTCAGCCCTGTACAAGGCCCAGGGCAAGCCCACCCCCTCAGGGTCCGAACCATCGCCTTCGTCACTGTTGCCCGAACAGACAAGGCTTTCTTTCAATCTCCCAGAGCCTGCCTCCCAGGTACCACCGGCTGCCGCAGACCCCACGCCTCCGGAGTCACCGGCCCCGGCCGTCGGGTCGGCCCCCCCCAGCCCCTCCCAGGTGGGGGAGCCTTTTGTCCCGGACCTGGATGTCACGGCCTACTCCACCGACTACGCTCAATTGCATGACGAGTATGAGGCCCAACGACGGGAGCTGGCCGTGGCACGGGGCGACCTGGAGTCCCTCACGCGGGATCTGGACGCGATGCGCACCGAACGGGATAATGCCCAGCAGCAGGCCCAGCGTTGCGCCGCGGCACAGCGGCAGACCGAAGCCGTCAGGCTCAACAACTTCATCAGGTCGGTACCCCCCCTCCTGTCCATCGCCACCAGACTCCACGGCCTCCAGTCCACGCCGCCGGCATTCGCCAACGCCGTGCGCAGTACCGTTCCGGCTTCGTTCGAGCTGCCCCCCCCCGGCTCTCAGCAGTTCCTGGTCCTCGTGCCGGTCATCCTCGCCGCAGCAGTTCTCACCTCGCCCCAGGCACCCAACCTCGAAGAGTTGACCGACGTCCTCCGTAGGGCTATGGCCGCGCCAGGCGCCGTGCCGGTCCCGGAGGCCCCTGCGCGTGCGCCCGAACTGTCGTTCGCAGTCCCGGAACCGATCCCTAAGCCGAGGGCGGTCTCTGCCTTTCGGGCACCGGGCGCGACCGCCCAGCCGCCGCCGTCTCTGCCGTCGCCTGCCGATGCCGCCCTGACCGACCTGCTGGAGTGGATCCCGGGGATCCCCAAGGGCTGTGAGGACGAGGTTGCGCACGCGCTCCACCTCCAGCTCTTCCGCCAGTACGGCGCGAAGGTCGACACCCTCCCGCAGTCGCCGATCCGGGAGCAGTGGGCCTGGGTCCACAGCCACGCGCCCAGCCTGCCCGGCATCGCGGAAGTCCTGCGCTCCTTCCTCTCCAACCCCCCTGCAGTCCAGCAGGTTTCCGCCAGCCCAGCCACCTCCCCATCAGAAGCTGCAGCCGCCAACCAGGCACAGGGCGCAGCGAAAAAGAAGGGGTATACACCCCAAAAAATCGATCCGCAAGTCTACTCGAAAGCCCTGTGGGTCGGCTGGCAAGAAGTCGACGATCCGCCGTCCGGTGAAGTTGATGCAGGACTCCTCGGTGGTATCCTTCGGGATAAATTTGGTGCAGGCCTTTCCTCCATTACTGAAGAACAATTGAACCATACATCCAAGTTCACAATCGTCGGAATCCGACCAGCAGAGTACGAGCGCGGCATGCGACTGACGAGGCAACACACGGCTCGTGGCTGGCGAGTGACGTGGGCCGAATCGAAGAAACAACCGTTTACGCCCTGGGTGCCTGACCCTGACCGAGACCGAGACCGTCCGCCCCGGAAGACTCATCGGGGAAGCCGCGGGAAGCAGCGCCGTCCACGGGACCCTGACGATCAGGTGGACCTTACGGCAACGTCGGGATCGGACGGAGAACCAGACTCCAAATATCAGCGCAGGTACAGCCCCCGCCGCTCGGACCGGTCCCCGTCCCGCCGCCGCAGCCCAGGCCATCGCCGCGACAGCCCGCCGCCGAGGCGTCGCAGCGCGTACCGCGATGAGCCACAAGCGCTCTCCAGCCGCCACGACCACCATGCAGCAGCCCCCCTCCTGCCCTACCCGTACTCGGGGGACCCCCACGACCCCCGAGTGGCCATGGCCCACAACCCCTACGCTCCCCTGCCCTGGAGCCCCCCAGCCGACCCCCACCGCTACCAGCCGTACTTCGGTCGGCGTCCGCGGGACCGGTAACCCGGGACATGGCGGGGCGCAACGAGGACATCCCTGCCGCCGTGTCTCAGCTCCGCCACTCCCACCTCGACGGCGTCCCCCATGTCCGGGACCTGCACCTGGGCGCATACACTCCCAGCTCCCGCCCCAGAGAGTGGGGCCTGGTACCGGTACCGGCCTCGGGCACTGCCCAGTTCATCACGCCCCCCTATGCCCTCGAAATGTGCCTGCACCTGCCGGTGGGGGTGCACTACTACCGGGCGTGCAGCGGGGCGGACCCCTGGCCCCGTAACGTTCTGTCGTTAGTGGGCGCCGTGCACTGTGTGCAGGTGACGGGCTCCCATCAGTTGCAGCTCTGCCGCAAGGGCCTGCCACCCACCTCCTTCATCTTGCCCGAGCATCACCACGTGGTCCTCCCACAATCCCTACACAGCCGCGTCTCCATCACAGCCACAGGCCTCACCCGGGCCAGTGTCTTGGCGATGGCGGCCACGTACCACCACCGGCACCTCCGCAAGTGGGTGCGAGGCCTACCTTGCGCCCTCCCCGCAGCCGTGGACCGCAAGCTAACCCAGCACTCCACCGCCGCCGGCTCCTGCCCTGGTCCCCCCCCCACCGGCCACGTGTCGCCCCGCCCAGACGTGATGACCCTCAACGTGCAGATGTCCCTGCGACCCAAGCTCCGCGCCCTGGACGTCCTGGTGCGCGAGTGCCAGTACCCGCTAACCCTGCATGTTCAAGAAGCGGGGCCCCAGATCATCCAACGGGTGCACCCCCTGTACCACACCATCCAGGCGCCTGCAAGAATAGCTGGGGGATGTGCCACCCTCCTCTACAGGACCCCGGACCTGGTCGTGACCGGCCACAGCGCCCACCCGTCGGGACGAGCCCTCGTCACGCACTTCACCATGGCTGGCGTGACCCACTGCCACGCCAACGTGTATCTCCCCGCCGACGGGAACCTCGACACACTCCAAGAAGTCCTGGATTGGGTGTACCCGTACCTCTTCCTCACCCCGGCTAGAGTGGTTGTCCTGACAGGGGACCTGAACGCCAACTGCCGCTGGGTCTCGCACCTCCCTGTCTCCCCTGCCTCCCTCTGTGACCTCGTCCTCCCCACGCTCACGCGCCTTGGGATGCGCCGTCTACGCCCCCTTGCGGAGGCCCCCACGTGGGTGAGCCCGCAAGGTTTCGCCGGTGCCCTGGACCACATCTTCCTCCGCGCCCCTTCGGAGGCAGCCCACACCACGGAGGTGCGCTCCGATTCCAGTTTCCCATCTGACCACCTACCCGTGACTGCCACCCTCCATGACCTCCCGCCAGCGCCCCAATTGGTATGCCCTTCGAAAAAGGGCCGCTTCCCCATCCCGCGGGAGCCCCTCGCCAGCCAGCTCCGCACCCTCAACGACACCTTTCGGGCCGAACTTGCTGCGCCGCCCCCAGGCGCACCCGCAGCGCAGCCACGCTATACCGAGGTGACCTCAGCGCTATACACCGCGGCTACGGCTGCCTACGGGCCCCCCGTCCCCAGCCAGCCGGTACCGTCGACGGTACGTGTCCACGTCACCAACCTTCAACGCTACACGCTCGCCTACCCGGATTGGGCGTCCCAATCGTCACACCTCGTGGAGGTCGCCCGCCTCAAAGAACGCATCCGAGCGGCCTGGGACGTTCTCCTTCTGGAGAAGGATGTAGGGCTGGCGCCCCTACCCGCTGCCCCTGGCCAACCCACCAAAGTGGACTACCGCCGCACGTTGGGGGCGCGCTACGTACCCCCAGCGGATCCGGTCTACGTGGTGGGCGTCCCAGTACCTCTTCATCAACAAGCCGCAGTTGCGTTGGACCAGCTGCGCCAAAGGCACCTTGCCCCTCTTGAGGCGCTCTCACTCGCGCGCGTCCGGACCATCACGGGATGGGAGGAAAGGCCGCTCGGCCCACCACCCAACGCCACCACCGCAAACCTGCGGGCCATCATCCGCCGGGCGGCGGCCACTGTGCCGTACCACGACTTACTGGAGTACCGGCTGTTCGGACAATTGGAGGATGCCCAGTTTGCGGCGATCGTGAGCCTGATCAACAGTATTCTCCGTGGGGTGCCCGTGCCCCAGGCACACTCTGCAGACTTCATCAACCTTCCGAAAAAGACGCCGCACGGCCCCATTGCGAACGGCAGACCGCTGACCAATCTGGCCACGATATGGAAGCTCACGGCTGCCCTCATCAAAGACCACTACCAGCCCCGCCTGGTTCAGAACGGCATCCTGCCGCCCTACCAGTTCGGGATGTCCCCGCACTGCTCCTCCGTGGAGCTACTCCGCGTCCTACACGATGTATGGTGGGACCGCTGGCGCAGACGCCTTGAAGCGTGGGTCCTGTCGGACGATGTCCGCCACGCGTATGGCTCCATCAACCACACCACCGAGTACGCCGTCCTCACCGCCGCAGGGATCTCCCCGGCCGACGCCGCGACCCTTCAGCACCACGACCGCGCCCTTGAGGTGCACATGGGGGGAGCTGACGGACGCTCTCCGTCCTCCACCCGGCTGGGGGCCGGCACGGGGCAAGGATGCCCCGTGTCCGGCATGGAGTACTGCATATATGGCGAGGTTCGGGGGCACGAAGCCTGCCGTTCCGTCCCCCCCACCGACACCCCCGCGGGCCCGCTGAACCGGGTTCTCCTGATGGATGATACCCAGTGGCTGCCCGGCGACCGTTGCCATTTGCCCACCCTCGCCAGCGGCATTGAGAGAGCGGGCCGCCTCACCAACCTCCACTCAGACCCAACAAAAACGGTCTTGATCGGCACCGACATGCGCGATGGTCAGGTCTATTTCCTCAACGACACGGTATACCTCAATGGTCACCCCGTGCGATGTGCCACGAGCCAGGACTACGTCCGCGTCCTTGGCCGCCATGCCCTTCCCCACCTCTTCCATCCCGTCGACTCCCGGCGCCTGTTCTCGGGCGCCCGCGCTGCGTGCCGGGCGCTCCGCGCCCCACGACTCCCCGCCCACTACCCCCTCGCCATGTATACTGCCAAGTGTCATGGGACGGTCAACTGGTTTACCAGTGTCCGCCCCCCCTCCTACGGGGCCCTGCGCGTGCTGGACGCCATGACCGCCTCGGCCATGCGCGCCACCGCTGGGTGGACCCTCTCCGCCTCTGCTCACTTCCTCCGTGAGGTCCCCGAAGGGGGAGTCGGTATACCCCCGGCACCGGTCGTTGGGTTTACTAACTTCTTCGGCGTCTACATCCGACACCTGAACCACCCCAACTCCCTGGTCTGCCGGTCCACGCGCCACGGGCTCCTCACTGCCCTCTGGCGGTTCCATCCTTCCCAGCCCTGCCTCACCCCGGAGCTCGGACTCCGGTGCACCGCACACCCCACGGACCACGATCTATTTGTTGCCCTGTGCCACCGGTGCGACATCGCCATCCACTTACCCCCTGACAGCCATCTGCCACACCACACCCCCCATGTGCTGGCCCTGTCGTCACCCGGACTCGAGGTCCAGGACACCCACGCGTGGATGCTTGCGGGCCATCGCAGTACAAAGGACGCGCGACGCAAGGGGTGGCCCCGGGCCTCGCCCCGCCCCACTCCGCCGGTCGGCACCGTCCCCCCGGTTAGACGCTGCCAAGCGGTGACTGCGACCGTCCCCGCGTTCTCCTGGCTCCCTGAGAACTATGGGATCCTCCACGACGCGTCGTGGTGCCCGAAGACCCGGCGCTGCGGCGGGGCAGTGGCGGTGTTCTGCCCCGTCACCCTCCGGTACCAGGTGTACCCCGTCCCCATCCCCTTGAGGCTGGACAACGCCTACACGGCGGAGCTGTACACGGCATGGGTGGCCCTCACCGCCAAGGGGCCCTCAGCCGACCCTGCCATCGGCTTCCGATCCGGTGCGTGGCACTTCGCGGACTGCAAAGGGTACATCACGGCGCAGGAAGGGCGCCGCGAGCCGGAAGACTCGCTGCAGGGAGATCTCATAAGATCGTGTCGCGACATGGCCCACGGTCATGCCCCTCCCCATCACCTCTATTCCCATATCGCCGGCACCTGGCTCGATACCCTGCTGGACCGGGTGGACGAAGCGGCAGGGCAGGCTGCGGACAATTGCCCGGACGCCGTGGGATGGCTCGGCCCCCTACAGAAACCCCGCGTCTGCTTCTCCCACGCGGGCCTCCAGGTCCACGACGCCGTGCCCCACGCGCGCCGCGCCTTGCTCGCCTCCCACCACGCCTTCTCTGCGTCCCCCCCGCCACAACACCTCCCCGACCTCAACGAGTACGCCAACATCGTCAGCCACGGTCTCATCACGTGGGGGGACCACCTCACGGTCACCGGCATCCGCCTCTCCCTGTTCCCCCCAAGAGATACGTCCTGCCCCCTCTGCACCATGCCCGCCTCCGGGGACCATATCCTCTCGTGCCCGCTAGACCCGCTCATCCGCGCCCACTACCATCGGTGGCTTGCGGCCCGACTCTCTCAGAGGTGCCATGCCTGGCGCCACTGTACGCCCACTGCTTGGGGCACCCTCGTCCTTTGGGGGGACGAGCCGTTCATACTGGCTGTGGATGGCTCCCCGGCCCACCACACCGTCGCAACCTACACTGTTGGTCGCCTCGGAGCCATCTCCACGCCACACAGGGATGCCCTGCTGCACAGAGGTCTGCGTCCTGCGCGTCTCCGTCGCCTACTCTGCGATGTCGTTCTCACTACCGTTCTCCTACATAAGCGGCACGCGGTGCCCGTTCTACCTCTTGCCGACTACCTCTCTCCCCTACCGCGGGCCCCTGTTAACCAGTCCCTCGCCAACGATCCACCGCCAGAGTGGTATCACGTAGCCAACTGGGCCCCAACGCCCGGCTCGGGCAGGTGGCCGGCCTGGGACGTCCTCCTAGGACTCTGGCTATCAGGGGACCTCCTCCTGGCCCCTAAGGTGAAGTCCGCCATCTCCACCCGGAACAAGCGCAGTCCGTACCGCGTCCTGTATGTGTACAACGAGACGAACCAGATGTCGCCGGCCGTGCAGCGGGAGATTGAGCTGGAAGCCCATGACGTGGTCATCTGGGACAGTCTCGGACGGCACGGGCTTGCCCCCCATCTCCCGGATCGACGCCGCCTCTGGGCCATCCATTACGGTGGCAATGGACGGAGCCTGGAGGCCGGCCTCTGTGGAGATGTGATCCCCTCGTGGTGTGCCGCACTACATTCCGCGTTCTCGGCCATCCTCACTGCGGCTTCCCAAGGACCCCGCACGGTCTTTAAGGACATGCAGGTGGCCATGGGTCGGCCCGCCCCGTGGCCCTGTCCCCGCCCGTGACCCGTCCTCGACCTCACGCGCCCGGACCGCTCCGGTGCTGCGCGCAGTCGTGCCGGACCGCGCTCCTTGTCTGGCGGCGTTCTAAGTCGGAGGTGATGCCCCGGGAGACCCACATCTTCCGTGCCCGTTGATCTTGGAACGCTTACTCGGGTGGATCCAGGACAGGTCGGAGCGGTTGGTGGCCGGGACCGGAGAGCAGATCGAGCCGTAGCGTTGTCGTACACCGACGTTGTGACCCAGACGGCCTGCTGGGAGGAGCGTTCTCAGGTGTGCGACGAGATTCGTCTTGCTCTAGCGGAGGTAAGACGGAGGACTCCCTCGGCAAAGCCTGCGTTTGGCCCCCGAGGGACGACGCCAAGGCTCACCGTACGTGGGACCGCGGCAGGCGCTCCTCCTCCTCCTCCTCCTCCTCCCACTGCCCCCAGGCAGTGAGGCAGTGCGTTGCAGGAGTTGCACTGTCCACTGCCCCCAGGCAGTGGGGTGGAGTAATGCAGGAGCTGCACTGCCCACTGCCCCCAGGCAGTGCGGCAGTGTATTGCCGGAGGTCCACTGCCCACTGCCCCCAAGCCAGTGCGGCAGTGCGTTGCAGGAGTTGCGCTGCCCACTGCCCCCCAGCAGTGCGGCGGTGCATTGCAAGAGTTCCACTGCCCACTGCCCCCAGGCAGTGAGGTAGTGCATTGCGGGAGTTTCACTGCCCACTGCCCCAGGGCAGTGAGGCGGTGCATGGCAGGAGTTGCACTGTCCACTGCCCCCAGGCAGTGGGGCAGTGCATTGCAGGAGTTGCACTGCCCACTGCCCCCAGGCAGTGAGGTAGTGCAATGGCCGAGTTCCACTGCCCACTGCCCCCAGGCAGTGGGGCGGTGCATTGCAGGAGTTCCACTGCCCACTGCCCCCCAGGCAGGGAGGCAGTGCATTGCAGGAGTTGCACTGTCCACTGCCCCTAGGCAGTGAGGCAGTGCATTGCACGAGTTGCACTGCCCACTGCCCCCAGGCAGTGGGGCCGTGCATTGTAGAAGTTGCACTGCCCACTGCCCCCAGGCAGTGAGGCAGTGCGTGCCAGGAGTGGGAGTTGCACTGCCCACTGCCCCCAGGCAGTGAGGCATTGCATTGCAGGAGTTGCACTGCCCACTGCCCCCGGGCAGTGGGGCAGTGCATTGCAAGAGTTCCCCTGCTCACTGCCCCGGGGCAGTGAGGTAGTGCATTGCAGGAGTTCCACTGCCCACTGCTCTGGGACAGTGAGGCAGTGCATTGCAGGAGTTGCACTGTCCACTAGCCCCAAGCAGTGGGGCAGTGCATTGCACGAGTTGCACTGCCCACTGCCCCCAGGCAGTGGGGCCGTGCATTGTAGAAGTTGCACTGCCCACTGCCCCCAGGCAGTGAGGCAGTGCGTGCCGGGAGTGGGAGTTGCACTGCCCACTGCCCCCAGGCAGTGAGGCATTGCATTGCAGGAGTTGCACTGCCCACTGCCCCCGGGCAGTGCGGCAGTGCATTGCAAGAGTTCCCCTGCCCACTGCCCCGGGGCAGTGAGGTAGTGCATTGCAGGAGTTCCACTGCCCACTGCTCTGGGACAGTGAGGCAGTGCATTGCAGGAGTTGCACTGTCCACTGCCCCCAAGCAGTGGGGCAGTGCATTGCAGGAGTTCCACTGCCCACTGAAGAAGATGGCCCCCCACTGGCCTTGCAGGAGACTCCGAACACCCCCTGGGCAGGACTCCCCGTCCCCCCCGGGCCGGTGCGCCCGGTTCTCTGAAGAAGATGGCCCCCCATTGGCCTGGCAGGAGACTCCGAACACCCCCTGGGCAGGACTCCCCGTCCCCCCCGGTCCGGTGCGCCCGGTTCTCTGAAGAAGATGGCCCCCCACTTGCCTTCCAGGAGACTCCGAACACCCCCTGGGCTGGACTCCCCGTCCCCCCCGGGCCGGTGCGCCCGGTTCTCTGAAGAAGATGGCCCCCCATTAGCCTGGCAGGAGACTCCGAACACCGCCTGGGCAGGACTCCCCGTCCCCCCCGGGCCGGTTGCCCGGTTCTCTGAAGAAGATGGCCCCCCACTGGCCTTGCAGGAGACTCCGAACACCCCCTGGGCTGGACTCCCCGTCCCCCCCGGGCCGGTGCGCCCGGTTCTCTGAAGAAGATGGCCCCCCCTTGGCCTGGCAGGAGACTCCGAACACCCCCTGGGCAGGACTCCCCGTCCCCCCCGGGCCGGTGCGCCCGGTTATTGGAAGATGATGGCTCCCCATGGGCCTTGCAGGAGGTTCCGACCACCCCCTGGGCTGGGCTCTCCGTCCCCCCCAGGCCGGTGCGCCCGGTTATTAGCAGATGACGCCTCCCCATGGGCCCTGCAGGAGGCTCCGACCACCCCGTGGCCTGGACTCCCCGCCCCCCCCTAGGCCGGTGCGCCCGGTTCTCCGAAGATGATGGCCCCCCATAGGCCCTGAAGGATGCCCCGACCAGCCCTTGGGTTGGACTCCCCATCCCCCCAAGCCGGTGCGCCCAGTAGTACATCCCCACAGGCCCGGCACTACACTCCGACCACCCATTGCAGGAGTTGCACTGCCCACTGCCCCCAGGCAGTGAGGCAGTGCATTGCAGGAGTTGCACTGCCCACTGCTCCCAGGCAGTGGGGCAGTGCATTGCAGGAGTTCCGTTGCCCACTGCCCCAGGGCAGTGAGGCAGTGCATTGCAGGAGTTGCGCTGCCCACTGCCCCCAGGCAGTGGGGCAGTGCATTGCAGGAGTTCTACTGCCCACTGCCCCCAGGGCAGTGAGGTAGTGCATTGCAGGAGTTGCACCGCCCACTGCCCGAGGGCAGTGAGGCGGTGCATTGCAAGAGTTGCACTGTCCACTGCCCCCAGGCAGTGAGGCAGTGCATTGCAGGAGTTGCACTGTCCACTGCCCCCAGGCAGTGAGGCGGTGCATTGCAGGAGTTCCGCTGCCCACTGCCCCCAGGCAGTGAGGCAGTGCATTGCAGGAGTTGCACTGCCCACTGCCCCCAGGCGTCGAGGCGGTGCATTGCAGGAGTTCCACTGCCCGATGCCCCCAGGCAGTGAGGCAGTGCATTGCAGGAGTTGCACTGCCCACTGCCCCCAGGCACTGCGGCATTGCATTGCGGGACTTCCACTTGGCACTGCCCCCAGGGCGCTGAGGCAGTGCATTGCAGGAGTTGCACCGCCCACTGCCCCCAGGCAGTGAGGCCGTGCATTGTAGAAGTTGCACCGCCCACTGCCCCCAGGCAGTGAGGCGGTGCGTGGCAGGAGTTGGAGTTGCACTGCCCACTGCCCCCTGGCAGTGCGGCAGTGTATTGCAGGAGTTGCACTGCCCACTGACCCAGGGCAGTGAGGCAGTGCATTGCAGAGGTTGCACTGTCCGCTGCCCCAAGGCAGTGAGGTAGTGCATTGCAGGAGTTCCACTGCCCACTGCTCTGGGATAGTGAGGCAGTGCATTGCAGGAGTTGCACTGTCCACTGCCCCCAAGCAGTGGGGAAGTGCATTGCAGGAGTTCCACTGCCCACTGCCCCCAGGCAGGGGGGCAGTGCATTGCAGGAGTTCCACTGCCGACTGCCCCCAGGCAGTGGGGTAGTGAATTGCAGGAGTTGCACTGCCCACTGCCCCCAGGCAGTGAGGCAGTGCATTGCAGGAGTTGTACTGCCCACTGCCCCCAGCCAGTGAGGCAGTGCATTGCAGGAGGTCCATTGCCCACTGCCCCAGGGCAGTGAGGCAGTGCATTGCAGGAGTTGCACTGCCCGCTGCCCCCAGGCAGGGGGGCAGTGCATTGCAGGAGTTCCACTGCCGACTGCCCCCAGGCAGTGGGGCAGTGAATTGCAGGAGTTGCACTGCCCACTGCCCACAGGCAGTGAGGCAGTGCATTGCAGGAGTTGCACTGCCCACTGCCCCCAGGCAGTGAGGCAGTGCATTCCAGGAGTTGCACTGCCCACTACCCCCAGGCAGTGAGGCGGTGCATTGCAGGAGTTCCATTGCCCACTGCCCCCAGGCAGTGAGGCACTGCATTGCCGGAGTTCCGCTGCCCACCGCCCTAGGGCGGTGGGGCAGTGCATTGTAGGAGTTGCACTGCCCACTGCCCCCAGGCAGCGAGGCAGTGCATTGCAGGAGTTGGAGTTGCACTGCCCACTGCCCCCAGGCAGTGAGGCAGTGCATTGCAGGAGTTCCACTGCCCACTGCCCCCAGGGCAGTGAGGCAGTGCATTGCAGGAGTTGCACTGCCCACTGCCCCCAGGCAATGAGGCGGTGCATTGCAAGAGTTCCATTGCCCACTGCCCCCAGGCAGTGAGGCAGTGCATTGTAGGAGGTCCACTGCCCACTGCCCCCAGGCAGTGAGGCAGTGCATTACATAGTTCCACTGCCCGCTGCCCCAAGGCAGTGGGGCAGTGCATTGCAGGAGGTCCACTGCCCACTGCCCAAACGCAGTGAGGCAGTGCGTTGCAGGCGTTCCACTGCCCATTGCCCCCAGGCAGTGAGGCGGTGCATTGCAGGACTTCCACTGCCCACTGCCCCCAGGCAGTCAGGCAGTGTATTGCAGGAGGTCCACTGCCCACCGCCCCAGGGCAGTGAGGCACTGCGTTGCAAGAGTTGCACTGCCAACCGCCCCCCAGGCAGTGCGGCAGTGTATTGCAGGAGTTGCACTGCCCACTGCCCCAAGGCAGTGAGGCAGTGCATTGCAGGATTTCCGCTGCCCACTGCCCCAGGGCAGTGAGGCAGTGCATTGCAGGAGTTGCACTGCCCACTTCCCCCAGGCAGTGAGGCAGTGCATCGCAGGAGTTGCACTGCCCACTGCCCCGAGGCAGTGGGGCAGTGCATTGCAGGAGTTCCACTACCCACTGCCCCCAGGCAGCGAGGCAGTGCATTGCAGGAGTTGCACTGTGCACTGCCCCGAGGCAGTGAGGCAGTGCATTGCAGGAGTTGCACTGCCCACTGCCCCGAGGCAGTGAGGCAGTGCATTGCACGAGTTGCACTGCCCACTGCCCCCAGGGCAGTGAGGCGGTGCATTGCAGGAGTTCCACTGCCCACTGCCCCCAGGCAGTGAGGTAGTGCTTTGCAGGAGTTGGAGTTGCACTGCCCACTGCCGCCAAGCCACTGCGGCAGTGCGTTGCAGGAGTTGCACTGCCCACTGCCCCCAGGCAGTGCGGCAGTGTATTGCAGGAGTTGCACTGCCCACTGACCCAGGGCAGTGAGGCAGTGCATTGCAGAGGTTGCACTGTCCGCTGCCCCCAGGCAGTGAGGCAGTGCATTGCAAGAGTTCCATTGCCCACTGCCCCGGGGCAGTGAGGTAGTGCATTGTAGGAGTTCCACTGCCCACTGCTCCGGGACAGGGCGGCAGCGCATTGCAGGAGTTGCACTGTCCACTGCCCCCAAGCAGTGGGGCAGTGCATTGCAGGAGTTCCACTGCCCACAAAAAAAAATGGCCCCCCACTGGCCTTGCAGGAGACTCCGAACACCCCCTGGGCAGGACTCCCCGTCCCCCCCGGGCCGGGGCGCCTGGTTCTCTACAGAAGATGGCCCCCCATTGGCCTGGCAGGAGACTCCGAACACCGCCTGGGCAGGACTCCCCGTCCCCCCCGGTCCGGTGCGCCCGGTTCTCTGAAGAAGATGGCCCCCCACTGGCCTTGCAGGAGACTCCGAACACCCCCCGGGCAGGACTCCCCGTCCCCCCCGGGCCGGTGCGCCCGGTTCTCTGAAGAAGATGGCCCCCGCTTGGCCTGGCAGGAGACTCCGAACACCCCCTGGGCAGGACTCCCCGTCCCCCCTAGGCCGGTGCGCCCGGTTCTCTGCAGAAGATGGCCCCCCATTGGCCCTGGCAGGAGGCTCCGACCACCCCCTGGGCTGGACTCCCCGTCCCCCCCAGGCCGGTGCGCCCGGTTATTAGCAGATGACGCCTCCCCATGGGCCCTGCAGGAGGCTCCGACCACCCCTTGGCCTGGACTCCCCGCCCCCCCCAGGCTGGTGCGCCCGGTTCTCGGAAGATGATGGCCCCCCATAGGCCCTGAAGGATGCCCCGACCGCCCCCTGGGTTGGACTCCCCATCCCCCCAGGCCGGTGCGCCCAGTAGTACATCCCCACAGGCCCGGCACTACACTCCGACCACCCGTTGCACGAGTTGCACTGCCCACTGCCCCCAGGCAGTGAGGCAGTGCATTGCAGGAGTTGCACTGCCCACTGCTCCCAGGCAGTGGGGCAGTGCATTGCAGGAGTTCCGTTGCCCACTGCCCCAGGGCAGTGAGGCAGTGCATTGCAGGAGTTGCGCTGCCCACTGCCCCCAGGCAGTGGGGCAGTGCATTGCAGGAGTTCCACTGCCAACCGCCCCAAGGCAGTGAGGCAGTGCCTTGCAGGAGTTCCGCTGCCCACTGCCCCCAGACAGTGAGGCAGTGCGTTGCAGGAGTTGCACTGTCCACTGCCCCCAGGCAGTGGGGCAGAGTAATGCAGGAGTTCCACTGCCCACTGCCCCCAGGCAGTGCGGCAGTGTATTGCCGGAGGTCGTCTGCCCACTGCCCCCAAGCCAGTGTGGCAGTGCGTTGCAGGAGTTGCACTGCCCACTGCCCCCAGGGTAGTGAGGCAGTGCATTGCAGGAGTTCCGCTGCCCGCTGCCCCCAGGCAGTGGGGCAGTGCATTGCAGGAGTTCCGCTGCCCGCTGCCCCCAGGCAGTTAGGCGGTGCATTGCAGGGGTTGCACTGTCCGCTGCCCCCAGGCAGTGAGGCAGTGCATTGCAGGAGTTCGACTGCCCGCTGCCCCCAAGCAGTGAGGCAGTGCATTGCAGGAGTTCCGCTGTCCACTGCCCCCAAGCCACTGCGGCAGTGCGTTGCAGGAGTTGCACTGCCCACTGCCCCCAGGGCAGTGAGGCAGTGCATTGCAGGAGTTCCGCTGCCCGCTGCCCCCAGGCAGTGGGGCAGTGCATTGCAGGAGTTCCGCTGCCCGCTGCCCCCAGGCAGTGAGGCGGTGCATTGCAGGGGTTGCACTGTCCGCTGCCCCCAGGCAGTGAGGCAGTGCATTGCAGGAGTTCAACTGCCCGCTGCCCCCAAGCAGTGAGGCAGTGCATTGCAGGAGTTCCGCTGTCCACTGCCACCAAGCCACTGCGGCAGTGCGTTGCAGGAGTTGCACTGCCCACTGCCCCCAGGGCAGTGAGGCAGTGCATTGCAGGAGTTCCGCTGCCCGCTGCCCCCAGGCAGTGGGGCAGTGCATTGCGGGAGTTTCACTGCCCACTGCCCTAGGGCAGTGAGGCGGTGCATTGCAGGGGTTGCACTGTCCGCTGCCCCCAGGCAGTGAGGCAGTGCATTGCACGAGTTCCACTGCCCGCTGCCCCCAAGCAGTGAGGCAGTGCATTGCAGGAGTTCCGCTGTCCACTGCCCCTAGGGCAGTGAGGCAGTGCATTGCAGGAGTTGCACTGCCCACTGCCCCCAAGCGTTGAGGCGTCGCATTGCAGGAGTTCCACTGCCCACTGCCCCCAGGCAGTGAGGCAGTGCATTGCAGGAGTTGCACTGCCCACTGCCCCCAGGCAGTGAGGCAGTGCATTGCAGGACTTCCACTTCCCACTGCCCCCAGGGCACTGAGGCAGTGCATTGCAGGAGTTGCACTGCCCACTGCCCCCAAGCAGTGAGGCCGTGCGTGGCAGGAGTTTTGGAGTTGCACTGCCCACTGCCCCCAGGCAGTGAGGCATTGCGTTGCAAGAGTTGCACTGCCCACTGCCCCCAGGCAGTGCGGCAGTGTATCGCAAGAGTTGCACTGCCCACTGACCCAGGGCAGTGGCGCAGTGCATTGCTGAGGTTGCACTGTCCGCTGCCCCCAGGCAGTGAGGCAGTGCATTGAGAGAGTTCCACTGCCCACTGCCCCAGGGCAGTGAGGTAGTGCATTGCAGGAGTTCCACTGCCCACTGCTCTGGGACAGTGAGGCAGTGCATTGCAGGAGTTGCACTGTCCACTAGCCCCAAGCAGTGGGGCAGTGCATTGCAGGAGTTCCACTGCCCACTGAAGAAGATGGCCCCCCACTGGCCTTGCAGGAGACTCCGAACACCCCCTGGGCAGGACTCCCCGTCCCCCCCGGGCCGGTGCGCCCGGTTCTCTGAAGAAGATGGCCCCCCATTGGCCTGGCAGGAGACTCCGAACACCCCCTGGGCAGGACTCCCTGTCCCCCCCGGGCCGGTGCGCCCGGTTCTCTGAAGAAGATGGCCCCCCATTGGCCTGGCAGGAGACTCCGAACACCCCCTGGGCAGGACTCCCCGTCCCCCCCGGGCCGGTGCGCCCGGTTCTCTGAAGAAGATGGCCCTCCATTGGCCTGGCAGGAGACTCCGAACACCCGCTGGGCAGGACTCCCCGTCCCCCCCGGGCCGGTGCGCCCGGTTCTCTGAAGAAGATGGCCCCCCATTGGCCCTGGCAAGAGGCTCCGACCACCCCCTGGGCTGGACTCCCCGTCCCCCCCAGGCCGGTGCGCCCGGTTATTGGAAGATGATGGCTCCCCATGGGCCTTGCAGGAGGTTCCGACCACCCCCTGGGCAGGACTCCCCGTCCCCCCCAGGCCGGTGCGCCCGGTTATTGCAGGAGTTCCACTGCCCAGTGCCCCCGGGTAGTGAGGCAGTGCATTGCAGGAGGTCCACTGCCCACTGCCCCAGGGCATTGAGGCAGTGCATTGCAAGAGTTGCACTGCCCGCTGCCCCCAGGCAGTGGGGCAGTGCATTGCAGGAGTTCCACTGCCCACTGCCCCCAGGCAGTGAGGCAGTGCGTTGCAGCCGTTCCACTGCCCACTGCCCCCAGGCGGCGGAGGAGGAGGAGGAGGAGGAGCGCCTGCCGCGGTCCCACGTACGGTGAGCCTTGGCGTCGTCCCTCGGGGGCCAAACGCAGGCTCTGCCGAGGGAGTCCTCCGTCTTACCTCCGCTAGAGCAAGACGAATCTCGTCGCACACCTGAGAACGCTCCTCCCAGCAGGCCGTCTGGGTCACAACGTCGGTGTACGACAACGCTACGGCTCGATCTGCTCTCCGGTCCCGGCCACCAACCGCTCCGACCTGTCCTGGATCCACCCGAGTAAGCGTTCCAAGATCAACGGGCACGGAAGATGTGGGTCTCCCGGGGCATCACCTCCGACTTAGAACGCCGCCAGACAAGGAGCGCGGTCCGGCACGACTGCGCGCAGCACCGGAGCGGTCCGGGCGCGTGAGGTCGAGGACGGGTCACGGGCGGGGACAGGGCCACGGGGCGGGCCGACCCATGGCCACCTGCATGTCCTTAAAGACCGTGCGGGGTCCTTGGGAAGCCGCAGTGAGGATGGCCGAGAACGCGGAATGTAGTGCGGCACACCACGAGGGGATCACATCTCCACAGAGGCCGGCCTCCAGGCTCCGTCCATTGCCACCGTAATGGATGGCCCAGAGGCGGCGTCGATCCGGGAGATGGGGGGCAAGCCCGTGCCGTCCGAGACTGTCCAAGATGATCACGTCATGGGCTTTCAGCTCAATCTCCCGCTGCACGGCCGGCGACATCTGGTTCGTCTCGTTGTACACATACAGGACGCGGTACGGACTGCGCTTGTTCCGGGTGGAGATGGCGGACTTCACCTTAGGGGCCAGGAGGAGGTCCCCTGATAGCCAGAGTCCTAGGAGGACGTCCCAGGCCGGCCACCTGCCCGAGCCGGGCGTTGGGGCCCAGTTGGCTACGTGATACCACTCTGGCGGTGGATCGTTGGCGAGGGACTGGTTAACAGGGGCCCGCGGTAGGGGAGAGAGGTAGTCGGCAAGAGGTAGAACGGGCACCGCGTGCCGCTTATGTAGGAGAACGGTAGTGAGAACGACATCGCAGAGTAGGCGACGGAGACGCGCAGGACGCAGACCTCTGTGCAGCAGGGCATCCCTGTGTGGCGTGGAGATGGCTCCGAGGCGACCAACAGTGTAGGTTGCGACGGTGTGGTGGGCCGGGGAGCCATCCACAGCCAGTATGAACGGCTCGTCCCCCCAAAGGACGAGGGTGCCCCAAGCAGTGGGCGTACAGTGGCGCCAGGCATGGCACCTCTGAGAGAGTCGGGCCGCAAGCCACCGATGGTAGTGGGCGCGGATGAGCGGGTCTAGCGGGCACGAGAGGATATGGCCCCCGGAGGCGGGCATGGTGCAGAGGGGGCAGGACGTATCTCTTGGGGGGAACAGGGAGAGGCGGATGCCGGTGACCGTGAGGTGGTCCCCCCACGTGATGAGACCGTGGCTGACGACGTTGGCGTACTCGTTGAGATCGGGGAGGTGTTGTGGCGGGGGGGACGCAGAGAAGGCGTGGTGGGAGGCGAGCAAGGCGCGGCGCGCGTGGGGCACGGCGTCGTGGACCTGGAGGCCCGCGTGGGAGAAGCAGACGCGGGGTTTCTGTAGGGGGCCGAGCCATCCCACGGCGTCCGGGCAATTGTCCGCAGCCTGCCCTGCCGCTTCGTCCACCCGGTCCAGCAGGGTATCGAGCCAGGTGCCGGCGATATGGGAATAGAGGTGATGGGGAGGGGCATGACCGTGGGCCATGTCGCGACACGATCTTATGAGATCTCCCTGTAGCGAGTCTTCCGGCTCGCGGCGCCCTTCCTGCGCCGTGATGTACCCTTTGCAGTCCGCGAAGTGCCACGCACCGGATCGGAAGCCGATGGCAGGGTCGGCTGAGGGCCCCTTGGCGGTGAGGGCCACCCATGCCGTGTACAGCTCCGCCGTGTAGGGGATGGGGACGGGGTACACCTGGTACCGGAGGGTGACGGGGCAGAACACCGCCACTGCCCCGCCGCAGCGCCGGGTCTTCGGGCACCACGACGCGTCGTGGAGGATCCCATAGTTCTCAGGGAGCCAGGAGAACGTGGGGACGGTCGCAGTCACCGCTTGGCAGCGTCTAACCGGGGGGACGGTGCCGACCGGCGGAGTGGGGCGGGGCGAGGCCCGGGGCCACCCCTTGCGTCGCGCGTCCTCTGTACTGCGATGGCCCGCAAGCATCCACGCGTGGGTGTCCTGGACCTCGAGTCCGGGTGACGACAGGGCCAGCACATGGGGGGGTGTGGCAGATGGCTGTCAGGGGGTAAGTGGATGGCGATGTCGCACCGGTGGCACAGGGCAACAAATAGATCGTGGTCCGTGGGGTGTGCGGTGCACCGGAGTCCGAGCTCCGGGGTGAGGCAGGGCTGGGAAGGATGGAACCGCCAGAGGGCAGTGAGGAGCCCGTGGCGCGTGGACCGGCAGACCAGGGAGTTGGGGTGGTTCAGGTGTCGGATGTAGACGCCGAAGAAGTTAGTAAACCCAACGACCGGTGCCGGGGGTATACCGACTCCCCCTTCGGGGACCTCACGGAGGAAGGGAGCAGAGGCGGAGAGGCTCCACCCAGCGGTGGCGCGCATGGCCGAGGCGGTCATGGCGTCCAGCACGCGCAGGGCCCCGTAGGAGGGGGGGCGGACACTGGTAAACCAGTTGACCGTCCCATGACACTTGGCAGTATACATGGCGAGGGGGTAGTGGGCGGGGAGTCGTGGGGCGCGGAGCGCCCGGCACGCAGCGCGGGCGCCCGAGAACAGGCGCCGGGAGTCGACGGGATGGAAGAGGTGGGGAAGGGCATGGCGGCCAAGGACGCGGACGTAGTCCTGGCTCGTGGCACATCGCACGGGGTGACCATTGAGGTATACCGTGTCGTTGAGGAAATAGACCTGACCATCGCGCATGTCGGTGCCGATCAAGACCGTTTTTGTTGGGTCTGAGTGGAGGTTGGTGAGGCGGCGCGCTCTCTCAATGCCGCTGGCGAGGGCGGGCAAATGGCAACGGTCGCCGGGCAGCCACTGGGTGTCATCCATCAGGAGAACTCGGTTCAGCGGGCCCGCGGGGGTGTCGGTGGGGGGGACGGAACGGCAGGCTTCGTGCCCCCGAACCTCGCCATATATGCAGTACTCCATGCCGGACACGGGGCATCCTTGCCCCGTGCCGGCCCCCAGCCGGGTGGAGGACGGAGAGCGTCCGTCAGCTCCCCCCATGTGCACCTCAAGGGCGCGGTCGTGGTGCTGAAGGGTCGCGGCGTCGGCCGGGGAGATCCCTGCGGCGGTGAGGACGGCGTACTCGGTGGTGTGGTTGATGGAGCCATACGCGTGGCGGACATCGTCCGACAGGACCCACGCTTCAAGGCGTCTGCGCCAGCGGTCCCACCATACATCGTGTAGGACGCGGAGTAGCTCCACGGAGGAGCAGTGCGGGGACATCCCGAACTGGTAGGGCGGCAGGATGCCGTTCTGGACCAGGCGGGGCTGGTAGTGGTCTTTGATGAGGGCGGCCGTGAGCTTCCATATCGTGGCCAGATTGGTCAGCGGTCTGCCGTTCGCAATGGGGCCGTGCGGCGTCTTTTTCGGAAGGTTGATGAAGTCTGCAGAGTGTGCCTGGGGCACGGGCACCCCACGGAGAATACTGTTGATCAGGCTCACGATCGCCGCAAACTGGGCATCCTCCAATTGTCCGAACAGCCGGTACTCCAGTAAGTCGTGGTACGGCACAGTGGCCGCCGCCCGGCGGATGATGGCCCGCAGGTTTGCGGTGGTGGCGTTGGGTGGTGGGCCGAGCGGCCTTTCCTCCCATCCCGTGATGGTCCGGACGCGCGCGAGTGAGAGCGCCTCAAGAGGGGCAAGGTGCCTTTGGCGCAGCTGGTCCAACGCAACTGCGGCTTGTTGATGAAGAGGTACTGGGACGCCCACCACGTAGACCGGATCCGCTGGGGGTACGTAGCGCGCCCCCAACGTGCGGCGGTAGTCCACTTTGGTGGGTTGGCCAGGGGCAGCGGGTAGGGGCGCCAACCCTACATCCTTCTCCAGAAGGAGAACGTCCCAGGCCGCTCGGATGCGTTCTTTGAGGCGGGCGACCTCCACGAGGTGTGACGATTGGGACGCCCAATCCGGGTAGGCGAGCGTGTAGCGTTGAAGGTTGGTGACGTGGACACGTACCGTCGACGGTACCGGCTGGCTGGGGACGGGGGGCCCGTAGGCAGCCGTAGCCGCGGTGTATAGCGCTGAGGTCACCTCGGTATAGCGTGGCTGCGCTGCGGGTGCGCCTGGGGGCGGCGCAGCGAGTTCGGCCCGAAAGGTGTCGTTGAGGGTGCGGAGCTGGCTGGCGAGGGGCTCCCGCGGGATGGGGAAGCGGCCCTTTTTCGAAGGGCATACCAATTGGGGCGCTGGCGGGAGGTCATGGAGGGTGGCAGTCACGGGTAGGTGGTCAGATGGGAAACTGGAATCGGAGCGCACCTCCGTGGTGTGGGCTGCCTCCGAAGGGGCGCGGAGGAAGATGTGGTCCAGGGCACCGGCGAAACCTTGCGGGCTCACCCACGTGGGGGCCTCCGCAAGGGGGCGTAGATGGCGCATCCCAAGGCGCGTGAGCGTGGGGAGGACGAGGTCACAGAGGGAGGCAGGGGAGACAGGGAGGTGCGAGACCCAGCGGCAGTTGGCGTTCAGGTCCCCTGTCAGGACAACCACTCTAGCCGGGGTGAGGAGGAGGTACGGGTACACCCAATCCAGGACTTCTTGGAGTGTGTCGAGGTTCCCGTCGGCGGGGAGATACACGTTGGCGTGGCAGTGGGTCACGCCAGCCATGGTGAAGTGCGTGACGAGGGCTCGTCCCGACGGGTGGGCGCTGTGGCCGGTCACGACCAGGTCCGGGGTCCTGTAGAGGAGGGTGGCACATCCCCCAGCTATTCTTGCAGGTGCCTGGATGGTGTGGTACAGGGGGTGCACCCGTTGGATGATCTGGGGCCCCGCTTCTTGAACATGCAGGGTTAGCGGGTACTGGCACTCGCGCACCAGGACGTCCAGGGCGCGGAGCTTGGGTCGCAGGGACATCTGCACGTTGAGGGTCATCACGTCTGGGCGGGGCGACACGTGGCCGGTGGGGGGGGGACCAGGGCAGGAGCTGGCGGCGGTGGAGTGCTGGGTTAGCTTGCGGTCCACGGCTGCGGGGAGGGCGCAAGGTAGGCCTCGCACCCACTTGCGGAGGTGCCGGTGGTGGTACGTGGCCGCCATCGCCAAGACACTGGCCCGGGTGAGGCCTGTGGCTGTGATGGAGACGCGGCTGTGTAGGGATTGTGGGAGGACCACGTGGTGATGCTCGGGCAAGATGAAGGAGGTGGGTGGCAGGCCCTTGCGGCAGAGCTGCAACTGATGGGAGCCCGTCACCTGCACACAGTGCACGGCGCCCACTAACGACAGAACGTTACGGGGCCAGGGGTCCGCCCCGCTGCACGCCCGGTAGTAGTGCACCCCCACCGGCAGGTGCAGGCACATTTCGAGGGCATAGGGGGGCGTGATGAACTGGGCAGTGCCCGAGGCCGGTACCGGTACCAGGCCCCACTCTCTGGGGGGGGAGCTGGGAGTGTATGCGCCCAGGTGCAGGTCCCGGACATGGGGGACGCCGTCGAGGTGGGAGTGGCGGAGCTGAGACACGGCGGCAGGGATGTCCTCGTTGCGCCCCGCCATGTCCCGGGTTACCGGTCCCGCGGACGCCGACCGAAGTACGGCTGGTAGCGGTGGGGGTCGGCTGGGGGGCTCCAGGGCGGGGGAGCGTAGGGGTTGTGGGCCATGGCCACTCGGGGGTCGTGGGGGTCCCCCGAGTACGGGTAGGGCAGGAGGGGGGCTGCTGCATGGTGGTCGTGGCGGCTGGAGAGCGCTTGTGGCTCATCGCGGTACGCGCTGCGACGCCTCGGCGGCGGGCTGTCGCGGCGATGGCCTGGGCTGCGGCGGCGGGACGGGGACCGGTCTGAGCGGCGGGGGCTGTACCTGCGCTGATATTTGGAGTCTGGTTCTCCGTCCGATCCCGACGTTGCCGTAAGGTCCACCTGATCGTCAGGGTCCCGTGGACGGCGCTGCTTCCCGCGGCTTCCCCGATGAGTCTTCCGGGGCGGACGGTCTCGGTCTCGGTCAGGGTCAGGCACCCAGGGCGTAAACGGTTGTTTCTTCGATTCGGCCCACGTCACTCGCCAGCCACGAGCCGTGTGTTGCCTCGTCAGTCGCATGCCGCGCTCGTACTCTGCTGGTCGGATTCCGACGATTGTGAACTTGGATGTATGGTTCAATTGTTCTTCAGTAATGGAGGAAAGGCCTGCACCAAATTTATCCCGAAGGATACCACCGAGGAGTCCTGCATCAACTTCACCGGACGGCGGATCGTCGACTTCTTGCCAGCCGACCCACAGGGCTTTCGAGTAGACTTGCGGATCGATTTTTTGGGGTGTATACCCCTTCTTTTTCGCTGCGCCCTGTGCCTGGTTGGCGGCTGCAGCTTCTGATGGGGAGGTGGCTGGGCTGGCGGAAACCTGCTGGACTGCAGGGGGGTTGGAGAGGAAGGAGCGCAGGACTTCCGCGATGCCGGGCAGGCTGGGCGCGTGGCTGTGGACCCAGGCCCACTGCTCCCGGATCGGCGACTGCGGGAGGGTGTCGACCTTCGCGCCGTACTGGCGGAAGAGCTGGAGGTGGAGCGCGTGCGCAACCTCGTCCTCACAGCCCTTGGGGATCCCCGGGATCCACTCCAGCAGGTCGGTCAGGGCGGCATCGGCAGGCGACGGCAGAGACGGCGGCGGCTGGGCGGTCGCGCCCGGTGCCCGAAAGGCAGAGACCGCCCTCGGCTTAGGGATCGGTTCCGGGACTGCGAACGACAGTTCGGGCGCACGCGCAGGGGCCTCCGGGACCGGCATGGCGCTTGGCGCGGCCATAGCCCTACGGAGGACGTCGGCCAACTCCTCGAGGTTGGGTGCCTGGGGCGAGGTGAGAACTGCTGCGGCGAGGATGACCGGCACGAGGACCAGGAACTGCTGAGAGCCGGGGGGGGGCAGCTCGAACGAAGCCGGAACGGTACTGCGCACGGCGTTGGCGAATGCCGGCGGCGTGGACTGGAGGCCGTGGAGTCTGGTGGCGATGGACAGGAGGGGGGGTACCGACCTGATGAAGTTGTTGAGCCTGACGGCTTCGGTCTGCCGCTGTGCCGCGGCGTAACGCTGGGCCTGCTGCTGGGCATTATCCCGTTCGGTGCGCATCGCGTCCAGATCCCGCGTGAGGGACTCCAGGTCGCCCCGTGCCACGGCCAGCTCCCGTCGTTGGGCCTCATACTCGTCATGCAATTGAGCGTAGTCGGTGGAGTAGGCCGTGACATCCAGGTCCGGGACAAAAGGCTCCCCCACCTGGGAGGGGCTGGGGGGGGCCGACCCGACGGCCGGGGCCGGTGACTCCGGAGGCGTGGGGTCTGCGGCAGCCGGTGGTACCTGGGAGGCAGGCTCTGGGAGATTGAAAGAAAGCCTTGTCTGTTCGGGCAACAGTGACGAAGGCGATGGTTCGGACCCTGAGGGGGTGGGCTTGCTCTGGGCCTTGTACAGGGCTGACGCTGGGGTGAACGCCGCCGTGGCGAACAAAGTGCCGGCGGGGCTGGGCGCCGCTTGCCCTTTGGTGAGGTAAGGTGCGTGGCTGGGCGGCGTGAGCGGGGGCGGGTTGGCGGTGTCGGCGATGCCGGCCTGCAACAGGGCGAAAGTGGGGGCTGTGGCCCAGGAGTGCTCGCCAGCCTGCTCGATCTGATGCAGCAGCTCCACGCTGCGGATCGGCAAGATCGAGCACTCGAGCAGCGGCCGCAGCTGCTCGGGGGTCCACATGCCCTTGTTGGCGAGGGCGGGGGGCATGGGAACGGGGGCTGGCGTGTACTGTCCTGTGAGGCAGACGGAGGAGGCCCACGCTAGGAGCCCGAACTTCAGCGGGACGAGGTCTGCTGTCGGGATGTGGGCCGCCTGCAGGACCGCATGCACGTCGTTGGGTAGCGCCCAAAAGGCCGCAACTACCTCTCGGGTGCGGAGGCGGTCCCATGACGGTCTGAGGTGGGGGGCAAGGAACTGGCTGATGGGCTTGTGGATCTTGTGGGAGACCTTCTGGCTTTGGATGTCCGGAGGGCCGGCAGTGTCGACGGGCGGTGGCTGTTCGCGGGCTGTGTACAGGCCCTTGAAGACTTGGTTGCGGAGGCGTGACGCCGAAATTGGGGCATGGCTTGGGCTCCACCGCGTGACGAGAGCCGCTGTGAGGGCCTCAGGGTCCTTGGAGATATACTCCAGCAGTGGGCCTCCTTGTACCAGCGACAGGGGGGCGTGCTCGATGACCTTCGTGTCAGACGGGCCTGCGGCGACCGTTACGGTGGCTGTGAGCAGGAGCCCCCGCGGCGTCCACACCCCCGTCACCGCTGTAATAGCCTGGATGTCGCCGTTGGCAGCCGTCCACCGCAGGGCATCACACAAGTCAGCCAGGGCGGGGTCGGTGGCCTGGGTAGCCGTATCTGCCGCTTCCAGTGCGTCATCCTTCAGCATGTCCAGTTCTCGCAGCAGACGGTCAGCATCGTCGGACTGGGCGATGTCCATCAGAAACATGGGGAACGGCCCCTGACGAATGGCGCCGCCTCGACCGGTGTCGGGGGCGGGAGAGGGGGTGTCCTGGGACGGTGTTGAGCGGTCTGACATGGTAGCTGTGGCGAGAAAAGAGCGGGTGGCCTGTGGCCGCAATATGTTGGGGGGGGGGAGCAGATCGAGGTGTCGGCAAACGGAGGTGCACTGACATCATAGGCAGCCCCAGTCGGATGGGGCGCGCAGGAGAGAAACAAGGGGTACCACGAGCGTGGCCATAGTGTGACAAAACAAAGAGCATGGCGCGATGGCGCGGAGTAACATGGGGCCGCCTGGCGGACCGGGTCGGTGAGCGGGGGTCCCAGGACACACGAGGGCGGGGGTGCGAGGGGAGCACCGCGCTGGCGCGTGGTGCTGCAACCCTAGTGGCGCACGGGAGCGAGGGGCCCCACGTTGGGACGACGAATCGGACGACTGATGATACCCCTGCACAAGGCGTCACGCTTGAGCGGCGGATACGTCGAATGCAGTCCCCGTCGCGGCTCCCCGCGTAGCGGCCTGGAAGATTGCCACGGCGAGGTCGACGTCTTGCCAGAGACGAACGTATAACGACGTGCCCACTGTGAGCAGGAAACGGCTTGCAAGGGGGAGGGACGCACTTGAGGTGCGGCACTCAGCCCTTGGAGACACGGGATGAAGAGGGAGAGAGAGAGTGCACCATACGGGTGGAGCTGAGCGGAGAGGGAGCCACGATGGCAGAGCTGAGTCACGTGGTGGCACGACTATCACGACGATTCACGATTGGTGTCGAGCGTGGCAGTGCGTGTAGGCAATCCGTCCTACAGCTACCATCCTGAGGGTTTTTAGACTGGTGCCAGGTCACCAGGGCGGCGAGGCAGTGCATTGCACGAGTTGCATTGCCCACTGCCCCCAGGCTGTGAGGCAGTGCGTTGCAGGAGTTCCACTGCCCACTGCCCCCAGGCAGTGAGGCAGTGCATTGCAGGAGTTGCACTGCCCACTGCCCCAGGGCAGTGAGGCAGTGCGTTGCAAGAGTTGCACCGCCCACTGCCCCCATGCAGTGATGCACTGCATTGCAGAAGTTGCAATGCCCACTGCCCCCAGGCAGCGAGGCAGTGTATTGCAGGAGTTGCACTGCCCACCGCCCCCCGGGCAGTGCGGCAGTGTATTGCAGGAGGAGGAGGAGGAGGAGGAGCGCCTGCCGCGGTCCCACGTACGGTGAGCCTTGGTGTCGTCCCTCGGGGGCCCCACGCAGGCTCTGCCGAGGGAGTCCTCCGTCTTACCTCCGCTAGAGTAAGACGAATCTCGTCGCACACCTGAGAACGCTCCTCCCAGCAGGCCGTCTGGGTCACAACGTCGGTGTACGACAACGCTACGGTTTGATCTGCTCTCCGGTCCCGGCCACCAACCGCTCCGAACTGTCCTGGATCCACCCGAGTCAGCGTTCCAAGATCAACGGGCACGGAAGATGTGGGTCTACCGGGGCATCACCTCCGACTTAGAACGCCGCCAGACAAGGAGTGCGGTCCGGCACGACTGCGCGCTGCACCGGAGCGGTCCGGGCGCGTGAGGTCGAGGACGGGTCACGGGCGGGGACCAGGCCACGGGGCGGGCCGTCCCAGGGCCACCTGCATGTCCTTGAAGACCGTGCGGGGTCCTTGGGAAGCCGCAGTGAGGATGGCCGAGAACGCGGAATGTAGTGCGGCACACCACGAGGGGATCACATCTCCACAGAGGCCGGCCTCCAGGCTCCGTCCATTGCCACCGTAATGGATGGCCCAGAGGCGGCGTCGATCCGGGAGATGGGGGGCAAGCCCGTGCCGTCCGAAACTGTCCAAGATGATCACGTCATGGGCTTTCAGCTCAATCTCCTGCCGCACGGCCGGCGGCATCTGGTTCTTCTCGATGTACACATACAGGACGCGGTACGGACTGCGCTTGTTCCGGGTGGAGATGGCAGACTTCACCTTAGGGGCCAGGAGGAGGTCCCCTGATAGCCAGAGTCCTAGGAGGACGTCCCAGGCCGGCCACCTGCCCGAACCGGGCGTTGGGGCCCAGTTGGCAACGTGATACCACTCTGGCGGTGGGTTGTTGGCGAGGGACTAGTTCACGGGGACCCGCGGCAGGGGGGAGAAGTGGTCGGCAAGAGGTATGACGGGCACCGCGTGCCGCTTATGTAGGAGGACGGTAGTGAGAACGACGTCGCAGAGCAGGCGACGGAGACGCGCAGGACGCAGACCTCTGTGCAGCAGGGCATCCCTGTGTGGCGTGGAGATGGCTCCGAGACGACCAATAGTGTAGGTTGCGATGGTGTGGTGGGCCGGGGAGCCATCCACAGCCAGTATGAACGGCTCGTCCCCCCAAAGGACGAGGGTGCCCCAAGCAGTGGGCGTACAGTGGCGCCAGGCATGGCACCTCTGAGAGAGTCGGGCCGCAAGCCACCGATGGTAGTGGGCGCGGATGAGCGGGTCTAGCGGGCATGAGAGGATGTGGTCCCCGGAGGCGGGCATGTTGCAGAGGGGGCAGGGCGCGTCCCTCGGGGGGAACAGGGAGAGGCGGATGCCGGTGACCGTGAGGTGGTCCCCCCATGTGATGAGGCCGTGGCTGACGACGTTGGTGTACTCGTTGAGGGCGGGGTGGCGCTGAGGCGGGGGGGACGCAGAGTAGGCGTGGTGGGAGGCGAGCAAGGCGCGGCGCGCGTGGGGCACGGCGTCGTGGACCTGGAGGCCCGCGTGGGAGAAGCAGACGCGGGGTTGCTGTAGGGGGCCGAGCCATCCCACGGCGTCTGGGCAGGTGTCCGCAGCTCGCCCTGCCGCCTCGTCTACCTGGTCCAGCAGGGCATCCAGCCAGGTGCCGGCGATATGGGAATAGAGGTGACGGGGAGGGGCGTGACCGTGGGCCATGTCGCGACACGATCTTATGAGATCTCCTTGTAGCGAGTCCTCCGGCTCGCGGCGCCCTTCCTGGGCTGTGATGTACCCTTCGCAGTCCGCAAAGTGCCACGCACCGGATCGGAAGCCGATGGCAGGGTCGGCTGAAGGCCCCCTGGCGGTGAGGGCCACCCATGCCGTGTACAGCTCCGCCGTGTAGGCGTTGTCCAGCCTCAAGGGGATGGCGACGGGGTACACCTGGTACCGGAGGGTGACGGGGCAGAACACCGCCACTGCCCCGCCGCAGCGCCGGGTCTTCGGGCACCACGACGCGTCGTGGAGGATCCCATAGTTCTCAGGGAGCCAGGAGAACGTGGGGACTGTCGCAGTCACCGCTTGGCAACGCCTAACCGGGGGGGCGGTGCCGACCGGCGGAGTGGGGCGGGGCGAGGCCCGGGGCCACCCCTTCCGTCGCGCGTCCTCTGTACTGCGATGGCCTGCAAGCATCCACGCATGGGTGTCCTGGACCTCGAGTCCGGGGGACGACAGGGCCAGCACATGGGGGGCGTGGTGTGGCAGATGGCTGTCAGGGGGCAAGTGGATGGCGATGTCGCACCGGTGGCACAGGGCGACAAACAGATCGTGGTCCGTGGGGTGTGCGGTGCACCGGAGCCCGAGCTCTGGGGTGAGGCAGGGCTGGGAAGGATGGAACCGCCAGAGGGCAGTCAGGAGCCCGTGGCGCGTGGACCGGCAGACCAGGGGGTTGGGGTGGTTCAGGTGCCGGATGTAGACGCCGATACCGACTCCCCCTTCGGGGACCTCGCGGAGGAAGTGAGCAGAGGCGGAGAGGGCCCACCCAGCGGTGGCGCGCATGGCCGAGGCGGTCATGGCGTCTAGCACGCGCAGGGCCCCGTAGGAGGGGGGGCGGACACTGGTAAACCAGTTGACCGTCCCATGACACTTGGCGGTATACATGGCGAGGGGGTAGTGGGCGGGGAGTCGCGGGGCGCGGAGCGCCCGGCACGCAGCGCGGGTGCCCGAGAACAGGCGCCTGGAGTCGACGGGATGGAAGAGGTGGGGAAGGGCATGGCGGCCAAGGACGCGGACGTAGTCCTGGCTTGTGGCACAGCGCACGGGGTGACCATTGAGGTATACCGTGTCGTTGAGGAAATAGACCTGACCATCGCGCATGTCGGTGCCGATCAAGACTGTTTTGGTCGGGTCAGAGTGGAGGTTGGTGAGGCGGCCTGCCCTCTCAATGCCGCTGGCGAGGGCGGGCAAGTGGCAACGGTCGCCGGGCAACCACTGGGTATCATCCATCAGGAGAACCCGGTTCAGCGGGCCCGCGGGGGTGTCGGCGGCGGGGACGGAACGGCAGGCCTCCTGTCCCCGAACTTCGCCATATATGCAGTACTTCATGCCGGACACGGGGCACCCTTGCCGCGTGCCGGCCCCCAGCCGGGTGGAGGACGGAGAGCGACCGTCAGCCCCCCCCATGTGCACCTCAAGGGCGCGGTCATGGTGCTGAAGGGTCGCGGCGTCGGCTGGGGAGATCCCTGCGGCGGTCAGGACGGCGTACTCGGTGGTGTGGTTGATGGAGCCATACGCGTGGCGGACATCGTCCGACAGGACCCACGCTTCGAGGTGCCTGCGCCAGCGGTCCCACCATACATCGTGTAGGACGCGGAGTAGCTCCACGGAGGAGCAGTGCGGGGACATCCCGAACTGGTAGGGCGGCAGGATGCCGCCCTGAACCAGGCAGGGCTGGTAGTGGTCTTTGATGAGGGCGGCCGTGAGTTTCCATATCGTGGCCAGATTGGTCAACGGCCTGCCGTTTGCAATGGGGCCGTGTGGCGTCTTTTTCGGAAGGTTGATGAAATCTGCAGAGTGCGCCTGGGGCACGGGTACCCCACGGAGAATACTGTTGATCAGGTCCACGATCGTCGCAAATTGGGCATCCTCCAATTGTCCGAACAGCCGGTACTCCAGTAAATCGTGGTACGGCACAGTGGCCGCCGCCCGGCGGATGATGGCTCGCAGGTTTGCGATGGTGGCGTTGGGTGGCGGGCCGAGCGGCCTGCCCTCCCATCCCGTGATGGTCCGGACGCGCGCGAGTGAGAGTGCCTCAAGAGGGGCAAGGTGCCTTTGGCGCAGCTGGTCCAACGCAACGGCGGCTTGTTGATGGAGAGGCACCGGGACGCCTACCACGTAGACCGGATCCGCCGGGGGTACATAGCGCGCCCCTAACGTGCGGCGGTAGTCCACTTTGGTGGGCTGCCCAGGGGCAGCGGGTAGGGGCGCCAGCCCTACATCCTTCTCCAGAAGGAGAACGTCCCAGGCCGCTCGGATGCGTTCTTTGAGGCGGGCGGCCTCCACGAGGTGCGACGATTGGGATGCCCAATCTGGGTAGGCGAGGGTGTAGCGTTGAAGGTTGGTGACGTGGACACGTATCGTCGATGGTACCGGCTGGCTGGGGACGGGGGGCCCGTAGGCTGCCGTAGCTGCGGCGTATAGCGCTGAGGTCACCTCGGTATAGCGTGGCTGCGCGCGGGGCGCGCCTGGGGGCGGCGTAGTGGGTTCGGCCTGAAAAGTGTCGTTGAGGGTGCGGAGCTGGCTGGTGAGGGGCTCCCGCGGGATGGGGAAGCGGCCCTTTTTCGAAGGGCACACCAATTGGGGCGCTGGCGGGAGGTCATGGAGGGTGGCAGTCACGGGTAGGTGGTCAGATGGGAAACTGGAGTCGGAGCGCACCTCCGTGGTGTGGGCTGCTTCCGAAGGGGCGCGGAGGAAGATGTGGTCCAGGGCACCGGCGAAACCTTGCGGGCTCACCCACGTGGGGGCCTCCGCAAGGGGGCGCAGACGGCGCATCCCAAGGCGCGTGAGCGTGGGGAGGACGAGGTCACAGAGGGAGGCAGGGGAGACAGGGAGGTGCGAGACCCAGCGGCAATTGGCGTTCAGGTCCCCTGTCAGGACAACCACTCTAGCCGGGGTGAGGAGGAGGTACGGGTATACCCAATCCAGGATTTCTTGGAGGGTGTTGAGGTTCCCGTCGGCGGGGAGATACACGTTGGCGTGGCAGTGGGTCACGCCCGCCATGGTGAAGTGTGTGAGGAGGGCTCGTCCCGACGGGTGGGCGCTGTGGCTGGTCACGACCAGGTCCGGGGTCCTGTAGAAGAGAGTGGCACATCCCCCAGCCACTCTTGCTGGTGCCTGGATGGTGTGGTATAGGGGGTGTACCCGCTGGATGATCGGGGTCCCGCTTCTTGAACATGCAGGGCTAGCGGGTACTGGCACTCGCGCACCAGGACGTCCAGGGCGCGGAGCTTAGGATGCAGGGACATCTACACGTTGAGGGTCATCACGTCCGGGCGGGGTGACACGTGGCCGGTGAGGGGGGGACCAGGGCAGGAGCCGGCGGCGGTGGAGTGCTGGGTTAGCTTGCGGTCCACGGCTGCGGGGAGGGCGCGAGGCAGGCCTCGCACCCACTTGCGGAGGTGCCGGTGGTGGTACGTGGCCGCTATCGCCAAGACACTGGCCCGGGTGAGGCCTGTGGCTGTGATGGAGACACGGCTGTGTAGGGATTGTGGGAGGACCACGTGGTGGTGCTCGGGCAAGATGAATGAGGTGGGTGGCAGGCCCTTGTGGCAGAGCTGCAACTGATGGGAGCCCGCCACCTGCACACAGTGCACGGCGCCCACTAACGACAGAACGTCACGGGGCCAGGGGTCCGCCCCGCTGCACGCCCGGTAATAGTGCACACCCACCGGCAGGTGCAGGCACATTTCGAGGGCGTAGGGGGGCGTGATGAACTGGGCAGTGCCTGGGGCCGGCACCGGTACCAGGCCCCACTCTCTGGGGGGGGAGCTGGGAGTGTATGCGCCCAGGTGCAGGTCCCGGACGTGGGGGACGCCGTCGAGGTGGGAGTGGCGGAGCTGAGACACGGCGGCAGGGATGTCCTCGTTGCGCCCCGCCACGTCCCGGGTTACCGGTCCCGCGGATGCCGACCGAAGTACGGCTGGTAGCGGTGGGGGTCGGCTGGGGGGCTCCAGGGCGGGGGAGCGTAGGGGTTGTGGGCCATGGCCACCCGGGGGTCGTGGGGGTCCCCCGAGTACGGGTAGGGCTAGAGGGGGGCTGCTGCATGGTGGTCGTGGCGACTGGCATGCGCTTGGGGCTCATCGCGGTATGCGCTACGACGCCTCGGCGGCGGGCTGTCGCGGCGATGGCCTGGGCTGCGGCGGCGGGACGGGGACCGGTCCGAGCGGCGGGGGGTGTACCTACGCTGATATTTGGAGTCCGGTTCTCCGTCCGATCCTGACGTCGCCGTAAGGTCCACCTGATCGTCAGGGTCCCGTGGACGGCGCTGCTTCCCGCGGCTTCCCCGATGAGTTTTCCGGCGCGGATGGTCTCGGTCAGGGTCAGGCACCCAGGGCGTGAACGGTTGCTTCTTCGATTCGGCCCATGTCACTCGCCAGCCACGAGCCGTGTGTTGCCTGGTCAGTCGCATGCCTCGCTCGTACTCTGCTGGGCGGACTCCGACAATCGTGAACTTGGATGTATGGTTCAATTGTTCTTCAGTAATGGAGGAAAGGCCTGCGCCAAATTTATCCCTAAGGATACCACCGAGGAGTCCTGCATCAACTTCACCGGACGGCGGATCGTCGACTTCTTGCCAGCCGACCCACAGGGCTTTCGAGAAAACCTGCGGATCAATTTTTTGGGGCGTATACCCCTTCTTTTTCGCTGCGCCCTGTGCCTGGTTGGCGGCTGCAGCTTCTGCTGGGGAGGTGGCTGGGCTGTCAGAAACCCGTTGGACTGCAGGGGGGTTGGAGAGGAAGGAGCGCAGGACTTCCGCGATGCCGGGCAGGCTGGGCGCGTGGCTGTGGACCCAGGCCCACTGTTCCCGAATCGGCGACTGCGGGAGGGTGTTGACGTTCGCGCCGTACTGGCGGAAGAGCTGGAGGTGGAGCGCGTGCGCAACCTCGTCCTCACAGCCCTTGGGGTTCTCCGGGATCCACTCCAGCAGGGAGGTCAGGGCGGCATCAGCAGGCGACGGCAGAGACGGCGGCGGCTGGGCAGTAGCGCCCGGTGCCCGAAGAGCAGAGACCGCCCTCGGCTTAGGGATCGGGTCCGGGACAGCGAACAACAATTCGGGTGCACGCGCAGGGGTCTCCGGGACCGGCACGGCGCTTGGCGCGGCCATAGCCCTACGGAGGACGTCGGCCAACTCCTCGAGGTTGGGTGCCTGGGGCGAGGTGAGAACTGCTGCGGCGAGTATGACCGGCACGAGGACCAGGAACTGCTGAGAGCCGGGGGGAGGCAGCTCGAATGAAGCCGGAACGGTACTGCGCACGGCGTTGGCGAACGTTGGCGGCGTGGACTGGAGGCCGTGGAGTCTGGTGGCGATGGACAGGAGGGGGGGAACCGACCTGATGAAGTTGTTGAGCCGAACGGCCTCGGCCTGCCGCTGTGCCGCGGCGCAACGCTGGGCCTGCTGCTGGGCATTATCTCGTTCTGTGCGCACCATGTCCAGATCCCGCGTGAGGGACTCCAGGTCGCTCCGTGCCACGGCTAGCTCCCGCTGCTGGGCCTCGTACTCGTCATGCAATTGAGCGTAGTCGGTGGAGTAGGCCGTGACATCCAGGTCCGGGACGAAAGGCTCCCCCACCTGGGAGGGACTGGGGGGGGCTGACCCGACGGCCGGGGCCGGTGACTCCGGAGGCGTGGGGTCCGCGGCAGCCGGTGGTACCTGGGAGGCAGGCTCTGGGAGATTGAAAGAAAGCCTTGTCTGTTCGGGCAACAGTGATGAAGGCGATGGTTCGGACCCCGAAGGGGTGGGCTTGTCTTGGGACTTGTACAGGGCTGACGCTGGGGTGAACGCCGTCGTGGCGAACAAAGTGCCGGCGGGGCTGGGCGCTGCTTGCCCTTTGGTGAGGTAAGGCGCGTGGCTGGGCGGTGTGAGCGGGGGCGGGCTGGCGGTGTCAGCGATGCCGGCCTGCAGCAGGGCGAAAGTGGGGGCTGTGGCCCAGGAGTGCTCGCCGGCCTGCTCGATGTGATGCAGCAGCTCCACGCTGCGGATCGGCGGGACCGAGCATTCGAGCAGCGGCCGCAGCTGCTCGGGGGTCCACATGCCCTTGTTGGCGAGGGCGGGGGGCATGGGAACCGGGGCTGGCGTGTACTGCCCTGTGAGGCAGACGGAGGAGGCCCACGCCAGGAGTCCGAACTTCAGCGGGACGAGGTCTGCCGTCGGGATATGGGCTGCTTGCACGACCGCATGTACGCCGTTGGGCAGCGCCCAAAAGGCCGCAACCACCTCTCGGGTGCGGAGGCGGTCCCATGACGGTCTGAGGTGGGGGGCAAGGAACTGGCTGATGGGTTTGTGGATCTTGTGGGAGACCTTCTGGCTTTGGATGTCTGGAGGGATGGCAGTGTCGACGGGCGGCGGCTGTTCGCGGGCTGTGTACAGGCCCTTGAAGACTTGGCTGCGGAGGCGTGACGCTCAGATTGGAGCATGGCTTGGGCTCCACCGCGCGACGAGTGCCGCTGCGAGGGCCTCGGGGTCCTTGGAGACATACTCCAGCAGTGGGCCTCCTTGTACCAGCGACAAGGGGACGTGTTCGATGACCTTCGTGTCAGACGGGCCTGCTGCAACTGTTACGGTGGCTGTGAGCAGGAGCCCCCGCGGCGTCCACACCCCCGTCACAGCTGTAATAGCCTGGATGTCGCCGTTGGCAGCCGTCCATCGCAGGGCATCACACAAGTCAGCCAGGGCGGGGTCGGTGGCCCGGATAGCTGTATCTGCTGCTTCCAGTGCGTCATCCTTCAGCATGTCCAGCTCTCGCAGGAGACGGTCAGCATCTTCGGACTGGGCAATGTCCATCAGAAACATGGGGAACGGCCCCTGACGAATGGCGCCGCCTCGACCGGTGTCGGGGGCGGGAGAGGGGGTGTCCTGGGACGGTGTTGAGCGGTCTGACATGGTAGGATGTGGCAAGAAAAGAGCGGGTGGCCTGTGGCCGCAATGTGTCGGGGGGGGTAGCAGACCGAGGTGTTGGTAAACGGAGGTGCACTGACATCATAGGCAGCCCCAATCGGATGGGGCGCGCAAAAGAGAAACAAGGGGTACCACGAGCGTGGCCATAGTGTGACGAAACAAAGAGCATGGCGCGATGGCGCGGAGTAACATGGGGCCGCCTGGCGGACCGGGTCGGCGAGCGGGGGTCCCACGACACACGAGGGCGGGGGTGCGAGGGGAGCACCGCGCTGGCGCGTGGTGCTGCAACCCTAGTGGCGCACGAGGGAGAGGGCCCCACGGTGGGACGACGAATCGGACGACTGATGATACCCCTGCACAAGGCGTCACGCTTGAGCGGCGGATACGTCGAATGCAGTCCCCGTCGCGGCTCCCCGCGTAGCGGCCTGGAAGATTGCCACGGCGAGGTCGACGTCTTGCCAGAGCCGAACTTAGAACGACGTGCCCACTGTGAGCAGGAAGCGGCTAGCAAGGGGGAGGGACGCACTTGAGGTGCGGCACTCAGCCCTTGGAGACACGGGATTAAGAGGGAGAGAGAGAGTGCACCATACAGGTGGAGCTGAGCGGAGAGGGGGCCACGATGGAAGAGCTGAGTCACGTGGTGGCACGACTATCACGACGATTCACGACTGATTTCGAGCGTGGTAGTGCGTGTAGGCAATCCGTCCTACAGCTACCATCCTGAGGGTTTTTAGACTGGTGCCAGGTCATTGCAGGAGTTGCACTGCCCACTGCCCCAGACAGTGAGGCAGTGCATTGCAAGAGGTCCACTGCCCACTGCCCCCAGGCAGTGAGGTAGTGCATTGCAGGAGTTCCACTGCCCGCTGCCCCAGGGCAGTGAGGTAGTGCATTGCAGGAGTTGCACTACCCACTGCCCCCAGGCAGTGAGGCAGTGCATTGCAGGAGTTCCACTGCCTACTGCCCGAGGGCAGTGAGGAAGTGCATTGCAGGAGTTGCACTGCCCACTGCCCCCAAGCAATGCGGCCGTGTATTGCAGGAGTTGCACTGCCCACTGCCCCCAGGCAGTGGGGCAGTGCATTGAAGGTAGTCCACTGTCCACTGCCCCCAGGCAGTGAGGCAGTGTGTTGCGGGAGGTCCACTGCCCACTCCCCAGGCAGTGGAGCAGTGCATTGAAGGAGGTCCACTGCCCATTGCCCCCAGGCAGTGAGGCGGTGTATTGAAGGAGGTCCACTGCCCACTGCCCCAAGGCAGTGGGGCAGTGTATTGCAGGAGTTGCACTGCCCACTGCCCCCAGGCAGTGGGGCAGTGCATTGCAGGAGTTCCACTGCCCACTGCCCCCTGCCCACGACAACAGTGCAGCAGGGCACACACAGTGCAGTGTGGTGCAGAGCACCAAGCAGAGTGCACCACACAGAAGGCGCTGGTGGTGCAGCGCGGCACGCAGGGTGCAGTGGGCAAATGGGACCCTGTGTGACTGCGCGCAGGCGTCGGCAAGGCAGTGTCGGCCAAGTGCGAGAGTGCACTGGTCCGGCTATGCCACAACACACTTACACACAGCGCGCACACAACACACACAGCCCAGCCCGTTTACCTTTACCCGTGGGTAGACATCCCGGCCTTTGCCTTTTGGTAACCGCACCTTCGGCACAACACAACACAACACAACACAACACAACACAACAAGACTCCGAACACCCCCTGGGCTGGGCTCCCCGTCCCCCCCAGGCCGGTGCGCCCGGTTCTGTGAAGAAGATGGCCCCCCATTGGCCTGGCAGGAGGCCCCGAACACCCCCTGGGCAGGACTCCCCGTCCCCCCCGGTCCGGTGCGCCCGGTTCTCTGAAGAAATTGGCCCCCCCTTGGCCTGGCAGGAGACTCCGAACACCCCCTGGGCAGGACTCCCCGTCCCCCCCGGGCCGGTGCGCCCGGTTCTCTGAAGCAGATGGCCCCCCATTGGCCTTGAAGGATGCCCCGACCACCCCCTGGGCTGGACTCCCCATCCCCCCAGGCCGGTGTGCCCGGTTCTACGTCCCCGCAGGCCCTGCAGGACGCTCCGACCACCCCCTGGGCGGGACTCCCCATCCCCCCAGGCCGGTGTGCCCGGTTCTACGTCGCCACAGGCCCTGCAAGACACTCCGACCACCCCCTGGGCACGACTCCCCATCCCCCCAGGCCGGTGGGCCCGGTTTTCCATCCCCACAGGCCCTACAGGAAACTCCGACCACCCCCTGGGCGGGACTCCCCATCCCCCCAGGCTGGTGTGCCCGGTTCTACGTCCCCACAGGCGCTGCACGACACTCCGACCACCCCCTGGGCTGGACTCCCCATCCCCCCAGGCCGGTGGGCCCGGTTGTCCATCCCCACAGGCCCTGCAGGAAACTCCGACCACCCCCTGGGCGGGACTCCCCATCCCCCCAGGCCGGTGTGCCCGGTTCTACGTCCCCACAGGCCCTGCAGGAAACTCCGACCACCCCCTGGGCGGGACTCCCCATCCCCCCAAGCCGATGTGCCCGGTTCTACGTCCCCACAGGCCCTGCAGGACACTCCGACCACCCCCTGGGTAGGACTCCCCATCCCCCCATGCCGGTGGGCCCGGTTGTCCATCCCCGCAGGCCCTGCAGGAAACTCCGACCACCCCCTGGGCGGGACTCCCCATCCCCCCAGGGCGGTGTGCCCGGTTCTACGTCCCCACAGGCCCGGCAGGACGCTCCGACCACCCCCTGGGCAGGACTCCCCATCCCCCCAGGCCGGTGGGCCCGGTTGTCCATCCCCGCAGGCCCTGCAAGAAACTCCGACCACCCCCTGGGCGGGACTCCCCATCCCCCCAAGCCGGTGTGCCCGGTTCTACGTCCCCACAGGCCCTGCAGGACGCTCCGACCACCCCCTGGGCAGGACTCCCCATCCCCCCAGGCCGGTGGGCCCAGTTGTCCATCCCCGCAGGCCCTGCAGGAAACTCCGACCACCCCCTGGGCTCGACTCCCCATCCCTCCAGGCCGGTGTGCCCGGTTCTACGTCCCCACAGGCCCTGCAGGACGCTCCGACCACCCCTTGGGCAGGACTCCCCATCCCCCCAGGCCGGTGGGCCCAGTTGTCCATCCCCGCAGGCCCTGCGGGAAACTCCGACCACCCCCTGGGCTGGACTCCCCATCCCCCCAGGCCGGTGTGCCCGGTTCTACGTCCCCACGAGCCCTGCAGGACGCTCCGACCACCCCCTGGGCTGGACTCCCCACTGCCCCCAGGCAGCGAGGCAGTGCATTGCAGGAATTGCACTGCCCACTACTCCCAGGCAGTGAGGCAGTGCATTGCAGGTGTTGCACTATCCACTGCCCCCAGGCAGTGGGGCAGTGTATTGCGGGCGTTCTACTGCCCACTGCCCCCAGGCAGTGAGGCAGTGCATCGCAGGAGTTGCACTGCCCACTCCTCCCAAGCAGTGAGGCGGTGAATTGCGGGAGTTCCACTGCCCGCTGCCCCCAAGCAGTGAGGCAGCGCATTGCAGGAGTTGCGCTGCCCACTGCCCCCAGGCAGTGGGGCAGAGCATTGCAGGAGTTCCACTGCCCACTGCCACCAGGCAGTGAGGCAGTGCATTGCAGGAGTGGCACTGCCTACTGCCCGAGGGCAGTGAGGCAGTGCATTGCAGGAGTTGCACTGCCCACTGCCCCCAGCCAGTGAGGCGGTGCAATGCAGGAGTTGCACTCCCCACTGCCCCCATTCAGTGCGGCAGTGGATTGCACGAGTGGCACTGCCCACTGCCCCCAGGCAGTGAGGCAGTGGATTGCAGGAGTTGCACTGCCCACTGCTCCCAGGCAGTGAGACGGTGTATTGCGGGAGTTCCACTGCCCACTGTCCCCAGGCAGTGAGGCACTGGATTGCACGAGTTGCGCTGCCCACTGCCCCCAGGCAGTGGGGCAGAGCATTGCAGAAAGTCCACTGCCCACTGCCCCCAGGCAGTGAGGCAGTGCATTGCGGGAGTGGCACGGCCTGCTGCCCGAGGGCAGTGAGGCAGTGCATTGCAGGAGTTGCACTGCCCACTGCCCCCAGCCAGTGAGGCAGTGCATTGTAGGAGCTGCACTACCCACTGCCCCCAGGCAGTGCGGCAGTGGATTGCACCAGTGGCACTGCCCACTGCTCCCAGGCAGTGAGTCAGTGCATTGCAGGAGTTGCACTGCCCACTGCTCCCAGGCAGTGACGCAATGCATTGCAGAAGTTGCAATGCCCACTGCCCCCAGACAGTGAGGCAGTGCATTGCAGGAGTTGCACTGCCCGCTGCTCCCAGGCAGCGGGGCAGTGCGCTGCAGGAGTTGCACTGCCTACTGCCCGAGGACAGTGAGGCAGTGCATTGCAGAAGTTGCAATGCCCACTGCCCCCAGGCAGTGCGGCAGTGTATGGCAGGAGCTGCGCTGCCCACTGCCCCCAGGCAGTGGGGCAGAGCATTGCAGGAGTTCCACTGCCCACTGCCCCCAGGCAGTGAGATAGGGCATTGCAGGAGTTGCGCTGCCCCCTGCCCCCAGGCACTGGGGCAGAGCATTGCAGGAATTCCACTGCCCACTGCCCTCAGTCAGTGAGGCAGTGCATTGCAAGAGTTGCACTGCCTACTGCCCGAGGGCAGTGAGGCAGTGCATTGCAGGAGTTGCACTGCCCACTGCCCCCAAGCAGTGAGGCAGTGTATTGCAGGAGTTCCACTGCCCACTGCCCCCAGGCAGTGAGGCAGTGCGTCGCACGAGTTGCACTGCTCACTGCTCCCAGGCAGTGAGGCGGTGTACTGCGGGAGTTCCACTGCCCACTGCCCCCAGGCAGTGAGGCAGCGCATTGTAGGAGTTGCGCTGCCCACTGCCCCCAGGCAGTGGGGCAGAGCATTGCAGGAGTTCCACTGCCCACTGCCCCCAGGCAGTGAGGCAGTGCATTGCAGGAGTGGCACTGCCTACTGCCCGAGGGCAGTGAGGCAGTGCATTGCAGGAGTTGCACTGCCCACTGCCCCCAGCCAGTGAGGCAGTGCATTGCAGGAGCTGCACTGCCCACTGCCCCCAGGCAGTGCGGCAGTGGATTGCAGGAGTGGCACTGCCCACTGCCCCAAGGGCAGTGAGGCGGTGCATTGCAGGAGTTCCACTGCCCACTGCTCCCAGGCAGTGAGGCAGTGCATTGCAGAAGTTGCACTGCCCACTGCCCCCAGCCAGTGAGGCAGTGCATTGCAGGAGGTGCACTGCCCGCTGCCCCCGGGCAGTGAGGCAGTGCATTGCAGAAGTTGCACTGTCCACTGCCCCCAGGCAGTGAGGCAGTCAGTGCATTGCAGGAGTTGCACTGCCCACTGCCCCCGGGCAGTGAGGCAGTGGATTGCAGGAGTTGCACTGCCCACCGCCCCCAGGCAGTGAGGCAGTGCATTGCAGGAGTTCCACTGCCCACTGCCCCAGGGCAGTGAGGCCGTGCATTGTAGAAGTTGCACTGCCCACTGCCCTCGGGCAGTGAGGCGGTGCATTGCAGGAGTTGCACTGTCCACTGCCCTCGGGTAGTGAGGCAGTGCATTGCAGGAGGTCCACTGCCCCCTGCCCCCGGGCCGTGGCGCAGTGTGTCGCAGGAGTTCCACTGACCACTGCCCCAGGCACGGCGGCAGTGTATTGCAGGAGATGCCCGGCCCACTGCCCCAAGGCACGGAGGCAGAGAATGGCAGGAGTACCACTCCCCACTGCCCTCAGGCAATGCGGCAGTGTGAAGCAGGATTTCCACTGCCCACAGCCCCCGGGCGGCGTGGCAGTGCGTTACACTGCCCACTGCCCTCTGCCCACAACAACCGTGCAGCAGGGCACACACAGTGCAGTGTAGTGCACAGCACCAAGCAGTGCGGCACCACACAATAAGCACTGATGGTGCAGCGCGGCACGCAGGGTGCAGTGGGCAAATGGGACCCTGTGTGACTGCGCGCAGGCGTCGGCAAGGCAGTGTCGGCCAAGTGCGAGAGTGCACTGGTCCGGCTATGCCACAACACACTTACACACAGCGCGCACACAACACACACAGCCCAGCCCGTTTACCTTTACCCGTGGGTAGACATCCCGGCCTTTGCCTTTTGGTAACAGCGCCTTCGGCACAACACAACACAACACAACACAACACAACACAACACAACACAACACAACACAACACAGCACAGCCCGGGACTCATGTGGGTGGACGACACGATCGTCCTCTTGGAGCGGGGCGATTCCCACCCCATACAGGGGGTCCTATTGGATCAGCGGGTATACTACCAGGGAATCCTGCGGGTGGACGTCCCTGACCGCAAGATCCAGCACGGCTCCACGTCAGACCCACGGCCCCTACGGTCGCCTACGCCAGCAGCCGTGGCCCGCCACCTAGGCCGCGCGTGGGTGACGAGTACCCCGGACCAGCGGCGGGAGGCACTGGCAGGGGCCCCGGAGATACAGCCCTCCAGGGTCCTCCGATATATGGGAACCGACATTTACCTCCAGGGGGCGCCTACGGCCCCCCGCAACCTGCCGGAGGTCAGGGCGGAGCTCTGGACGCAGCTCCGCCCCCAGCGGCTCTCCCCGGACGCGGCCATGATGGTGCTCATGGCCAAGTTCCCGAGCAAGCTGCTCCCCCTGGCCAGCGTGTACCGCCCAACGGCCAAGGTACACGCGGCAAACGATGCTCTCATGGTGCGAGCATACAAGCACGTGACGGGCATCTCCCGCCACGCTCATACCGACGCGCTCTGGGGACCCTGGGAGCATGGGTGCCAGGGTCTCACTCGGTCAGAGCACTCGTGGCAGGTGGCGGTAGTTCGAGAGTGGGTTCGGCAGGGGGCCTGGGCCAAGCAGGAGTTCCGGGACTCCCAAGCCTACTACCTGCAAACGCACCAGGCGCTCAGAGGGGGCTGCCCGGCGGTGCTTACCCCGGGGCAGTACACGTATCACCCCAAGTGCCCCCACCTCATAGCCACGCTGCAGCGGGTCGTGGATGAGGTGGCCATGCCCATGTGGATGCCGGGCCAGTGCTCAGGGACCACCCCCATCCTGGTCCGAGGTCCCGGTGGGCCGCGATCGGCGGCGGCGGCGGCCCCTGCCCCCCGGGTGGAGGTGTACACGACTCTGTATGGCGCCGTCGCGCAGGTGGTCGTCCCCCCGACGGTGTACGAAACGGTACAGGCCCTGGGCTACCATCACCTCGGCGACCTCTACACAGAGAATCACCAGGTGCTGCCGGAGCGAGCCCTGAAGAGGCGAGCGCCAGCCCGCAAGGGGATCCCGGGGCTACGGGCGTGGCTGGCCCGCCACGCTGCGGTACTGGTCCCGCTCCTGAGGGAACCCACGCCGCGATGGCAGGCGGCGCCCAAGGACTGGATCCCGAGGGCCGTGCCCACCTATCAGGCGGAAGTCATCGTGGGGGGCCGGGCGGCCAAAACCACCCGAATGGAGACGATATACCATAGGGGACAGCCCCTCCGGATGACCGCGGCCCTGCAGGACACCATGGAGACCGCGGGCTGGGCGTCAGAACCCCGGGTGTGCCAGCAGCCCCCGGGCACCCTGCCCAGCGACACCAGGCTCCACCGCCTCCTGGTGGCCCTCCTGGATATCCAAGTGCAGGTGGATGCGCCACTGCACGCCCCGCTGTGGGGCGACCACCGGCAGGAGTCCCTGGCCCAGCTCCAGCGCACTGGGGTCAGGGCGCCCACCATCATGTGGACGACAGCCCCCCCGACTGCCGCCTACTGGAACTGGGCCAGCGCATCGCAGGCCCCTCTCGTGACGATCACCTCGACGCTGCCGCCGTTTCCCTGGATCGCCATAGCCCCGGCGGCGGTGGCGCGTTTCCAATATCCAGCGGAGTGCATGGCGCACAAATGCCCGGGGCACCCGCACAAGGGACCCCTCTATTACTCCCTCGATACGGTGGGGACAGTGCCAGCGGAGCTACACCAGGCCCTGCGCACCCACCTCAGGGAGCACCATGGGGACATGGCCCTCCTGGCGCCCCACGGCCGGGCAACCGACCCCCCGCGAGTGTTGGCCCCTGAGACTCGCCCAGGCGTCTGGTTCCATGACCTGCCTGCGCTGGCGACCCTCCGAGGCAGTGTCGTGGCGGTGGATGCAGGGGCCACGCAGGCGGGTATGGCCATGGCCGGGGTCGTCCAGAGCGGGCCTGGGGAGTACCAGGCCCAGGTGGCCTCAGGAGTGGGCACCTCCCAGGAGGGGGAAGCGATGGCCCTCCTCTCGTATGCCCGCCGGCTGGCGACACAGCAGGGGATTTACTGGCTGGTGCCGGACTCGGAGGCAGCAGTGGGGGCCCTCCGCACGTACCAGGAAGGAGGGCACTGCGGAGATGGCATCCACCACCTCTACGCCACTGTCCTGGGGGGGCAGCGCCTCTCCCCGAGGTCTGCCATCAATGTGGTGACCACACCGTCGCACTGGATCACGGACCTCAACGTCCGTGTGGACGCAGCGACGCGAGAGCCGCCGGAGGTAGACCTCACGTGGCTCCTCAGGCGCCCCTACTCATTTATCCCCCCAGTGCCCTTCCGCGACCAGTGCCAACTCTCCCCGACGGCGCTGAGTGACTGGTTGCACAGCCGGGCCTCCATACCGGCGCAGGCCATCTACGAGGCCCGCTGGGGGGTAAATTTCATGCCAGGGGGGGGCCTCCCCCTGGACTGGATCGACCACGACCAGCAGCGCCACATCACGGCGCATCGCATGGACAACGTCCCGACCATGACCGTCCTAGCCCACCGTTCCTCCCACCGGGGCACGGTGCTGGATACAACGTGCCTCCTGTGCGGGACACAGCCCGAGACGGCGCCCCACCTGTGGGCCTGCTCGGCTCAGTCGCACGAGTGGGGGCCAGCCCGCCGGCGCCTCGCAGCGTGGCTCGACCAGAAGGTGGGGCAACGGGCGGCCCCAGTGCGTCACCAGCTGTGGGAACCGACTGTGCTGGAGCAGTGGGCGGCAGCCCTGCGGACCCCCTCCATGCAGCTGGCCCACCTGGAGTGTACGGGGCCCCACTCGCTGGGCACGGAGTTCCTCCGCCACGTCGTGGAGGAGTCCATACGGATCTGGTACGCCCACGCCAAGGCGCGTGCCACACTGCTGAAGGCCCGCCTGGGCCCGGGCAGCACGATGGCGTGGGCATTGCAGGAGCTGCGCCTGCACCAGCAAGCAGAAAGGGAAGGGGTGCAGCGGGAGCTCCTGGAATAAGCGCGGTCGCCAGAGGCGAACTCACCAGGTCTCCCCGACTCCCCCTTCCCCTGCCGGGGCCTACACACTTACGCACGGCGCGCACACAACACACACAGCCCAGCCCGTTTACCTTTACCCGTGGGTAGACATCCCGGCCTTTTGCCCTTTGGTAACAGCGCCTTCGGCACAACACAGCACAGCACAGCGCAGCATGGCACAGCACAGCACAGCACAGCACAACATAACACAATGCAATACAATACAACACAACAGGAAGCAACAGAATATATTCCGCAGGATCCGGGATATATTCCGGAAGCACCGGAACCACCACACGCCCCACCCCACCCCACCCCACCCCACCCCACCCCACCCTACCCCACCCCACCCCACCCCACCCTACCCCACCCCACCCCACCCCACCCGTACAGCACAGCCCCAGATCACGCATCAATACCTAGGATGGTGTTCTGCAGATGGTCCACCAGCTTCCCCCGGTGGTTGATCAGGTACATGCGGAGACCCGCAAGGCGTGGCAGGTCCGCAAGCATCGGCACAAACTCTGCCTCCAGCCACTCGGTGACGCGCTGGTGGTACTGGATCTCCGCGACCAACTCCTGTGCCTTGGCGTGGAAGGAGCTGACCTTTGCGATGAGGGAGCTGCGGTCGATGAGGGACAAGATCTCTGCCTTCATGGGGCTGGTCAGGTACATGCAAATGTGGGGGATGTGGAAGTACACCTGTGCGAGACAGCGTGCGGGGGTTGGGGTGGGGACAGAGCAGTCGGGGCGGCTTCATTGCAGGCATGCCGCCAGTGTCTGGCAGCGGAACTGAGTTTCGCTCAGAATCAGCCCCATACCAGTGTGCCACTCAGTAAGATCCGCTCCTGGCACATGTGAATCTCAGTAGGGATCAGCCGGGGCCGTGTCCGACTCGGTAGGATCCGGCTCCTTCTGATCACGACCTGCCGGACGCTGGTGGCAAGTCTGCTTCAGTGGCTTGGGTTCAGGCTTGTGCGGAGTAACCTCGGGGCGGCGGGGGGGGGGGGTTCGTTTGGGGCTTGGCCAACCCCACTCCACCCTCCCACCGGGGCTGTCCTTAAAGGAGAAAAAACAACGTCTGTAACGCCAACAGAAACGAACCCTCACGGGGACGCTCTCTGCTTCATGGTCAAGACATGGGCAAAACACAGATCCACAGAAACGGTATTGAACAATGGTTGGCGGTTGGCAGTTGGCAGTTGGTGGCGGTTGGCAGTGGGCGGTTGGTGGCGGTTGGGGGCTGTCCTTAAGGGCTGTCCTGGGGCCATGTACCCCCTGCGTTGGGATGTATCGAGGACAACAGGAAAATGCTGGGCCCTCACCCCTCGCCCCTGGGGGCCTGCGACATGTTGCAGCGGAGCACCGTTGGCGGGACTGAGGCGGCACCCCCACCCACCCCCATAGGGGGCCAGGTCTGCAGGCGGGCAGAGGGGCACTGGCGCAGGCACCAGCACACACCTTCTCCAGGCTGTCCCCCCGGGAGATCTCCACAACGCCGAGTTGAGAGCAGAAGTAGTCGTACCCCGTGCAGCCCTCGAGGGCGGTGGAGAGGGCGGGGTCGTCGCTGAAGGTGTGCAGTTGGTACATCAGGATGAAGAGGTTGAAGGCCAAGTCCAGTAATGCCTGTTGGTCCTCCGGGAGCTTGATCCCTTGAGACAGCGAGAGAGAGAGAGAAAGAGAGAGAGAGAGAGAGAGAGAGAGAGAGAAAGAGAGGGGGGGGGGGGGGGCGAGGGAGGGGGGGGGGAGCAAGGGAGAGGGAGGGAGAGCGCGTGTGCCAGAGAGGGGGGAGGAAGAAGGGAGAGGGGGGGAGGGATAGAGAGGGCAGAGAGAGAGGGGGGCGGGGGAGGGAGGGAGCGAGGGAGGGGGAGGGAGACCGTGTGCGCCAGAGAGGGGGGAGGAAGAAAGGAAGATGGTGAGAGGGAGAGAGAGGGCAGAGAGAGAGAGAGAGCGAGAGAGAGAGAGAGAGAGAGAGCGTGGGTGGGTGCATGGGTGGGTGGGTGGGTGGGTGCATGGGTGGGTGGGTGGGCGGGCGGGTGAGGGCAGACCTGAGCAGGCAGCGTATTGCACCATCTCCCACAGCGAGTCCAGGATCTGCTGGACCTTGGCGAAGTTGATGGTGCTGACCATGTGCTTGGGGCGGGACGGGTCGTTGCAGCCCTCCAGCAGGCTCAGCAGCGTGAGGGTGGCGGCGCAGCGCAGCTCGAACACAAGCATTGGGTCGCGGTCCTGGAACTCGTACTGCAGCACCCGGTTGACGTCGCCGGTCACGTTGCAGGACACGAGGGAGGCCTGGTTGTCCGGGCACGGCCCCTGGCACAGCTCCGTGAGGGTGTTGAAGGTCTGGATGGCGATGCTGAAGATGATCTCCTCCATCTCCGTGGAGATCACCTGCAGGACGGGGGTAGAGGGCAGGGATGCATTGGAAGGGAAGGGGCCTCAGAGGCGGCCCCAGAAGCAGTTAGATTGGCGGTTGGAAGAGGTTGCCAAAGCGGTTGGGGGCGGTTACTGTCGGTTACAAATGCCATTGACGCTGGCACTTGCTGTCAGGGTGACAGAAGCAGGGCATAGGCTGGGCGCCCTGGAGGGGGGGAGGGGTGCTACCTCCCCCCCTTCCAATGCATCCCTGGTAGAGGGGTAGATTGAATTTTGGTAGTTCTTTAATTTCTGTGTTCACCTAAATTTTGATGCACACCAGGGGGGGGGTTGGAACCCGCTCCACAACCGCTTTTTCAACCGTCAACGAGCAGTACCGCAGCCACTCTTGAAACCGCCCTGCAGTCTCCCCCACCTCTCTACCCTGGGCCCAACGGGCGAGTCTCACCCCCCCCCCCCCCTCCCACAGGGAAGTATTAGAAGAGAGGGAGGGGGGGGGTCTGGGACCCAAAACTTTGTGTACCAAAACTGGCCCGACCAGATTTCCCTCTTGCAAATGTCGTTTTTTCCTGCGATGGTCACTTTGGTCTGGGGGGGGGGGGGGCAACCCCCACCCCCCCTCCTCCTGCAGTGTACGGCCATTCTAATACGTCCGTGCCCAGGCTCACCAGGAACAGCGGCACGGGCGCACGCACGGGCCCGCACGCCGGGCTCCCTCGAAGGCCCGCCCACGACCCGGACCCCGGGGACACACCTCCTTCAGAAACCGCATCACCTCCGTCACGATGTTCACGGAGGCCGTGGCGCCCGGCTGCTCCCGCAGGTAGTTCTGCAGCTGCAGGTGGTGCCCCTCGCACAGCAGCTGGATGAAGCGCAGCACCCCCTTGACGGCGATCACGTCGGTTTTGGCCTGCAGCATGTCCTCGTGGACCTGGCAGTCCACCTCCGGCACCGTCGCGGTGACGAACGCCAGCTCGGACTTCCAGTCCTTGAAACTCGCCAGCGAGTGGCGGACCTGCGCGTGCGCACGCGGCGTGCTTGTCCCCCATGCGCACGCGACGTGCTTGTCCCCCATGCGCACGCGGCGTGCTTGCCCCCCCTATTCACACGTGGCATGCTTGTCCCCCGCCCCCCGTATGGTGATGTTTAGACTGTCCTATGTGCGGCCTATGTCTATGTCCATGGTGGTTGCATGGACAGTTGTTTGGCAGTCGCGTGGATGTGTGGGCATTTCTGTGGGAATTGTTCAGGCACTTTTTGGGGAGTTGCAGGGAATTATATCGGAGTTGCACAGCAATGGTATGGGGACTGTATGGGGGTTGTATGGGGGTTGTGAAGGAGGCGGGTGACACTGTCAGCACGACAGGCGGCACAGGCAGAGCCACAAGAGAGCGAGCGAGAGACAGAGAGAGAGAGGGAGGGAGAGAGGGAGGGAGGGAGGGAGAGAGGGAGGGAGAGAGGGAGGGAGAAAGAGAAGCTCGTCAGGGGCTGAAGACGTGACCCAAGGCGCCTTTCGCATGCAGGTCTGCAGGGGCAGTCCAAAGCACAAACCAATGTGCGCAGGGGACGAGGCTCATTCACGGCAGCAAAGGTACCCAACAAAGGCCAGAGGGGCTGGTCCCTGTCGTCAGGCCCTGCCAACGGCGTTGTCCATGCGGACCCCCACAGTCCCTGCGCTCCGGCTGCCCCGCGAGGCGTTCATCCGTCGGTCATCCGGACTGAAACGTTTGCAGTCGAACAAAAAATCAGCGCGGGAACTTTCTCCCTCGGGACTGCACCGGCGCGTTGCGTGGGATACCTCACCGGAGGGAGGCAGCCCCATGGGACGCTTCTTGGCCTGGGCCGTGGGGGCCGCCCTGGGATCAGGAGCGGTGGTGCGGCCACCGGAGGCGTGCACCGTCATGCGACCCCTTCCCCAGGGACTTGCTTGAGCGGAGGGGGGGGGGAGGGGGGGAGGGGGTCCAGGGGGGAGGGGTCCCCCCCCTGCCTGCCGGAATGAAAATTAAAGCAAGTCCCTGCCCTTCCCCCCCCTGCAGCCGCCCCCCACGGGGTAGCGTGGCTGGCTGGAGCCCCTATGCCGGTCAGCACCCATCAATGTTGCCCCCGTGGCGGCGTCCACCGGCCGGAACCCGGCCACCGGGCACCCTCGGCGCGCCCCCACCGCCCCGCCAACTGCGTTTCCCTCGCACGGGGGGGGGGGGGGGGGGTTGGCACAAGGCCTTGGTGGTTGGCTCGGGGCACGGGGGGGGGGGGCGGGGGGCAACTTTGGCACACCTCCTATTTTGGCGCAGGGCCATCAGACGCAGGAAACTTCAACACCGCCCAACCCTCGGGTCCTTGTGGACACTCAGTTGTGTGACACTTTGGTAGGCCCGGATTTTGAACAATGCCGACTCATCCGAGGTAAAGAAAAAGGGGGGGGGGAGCAAGGCCCAGGTCGGCTCTCCAACCTCCACAACCCCCCCACCCGCTGCAAAGGCCAAGGAGCAGGAAGTGCCCCAGATTGCGCGAAAACATTCCCTGGGGAAAAGTTCAGCACCGAACTGAAAAACAAGATTGTCCCCCACAAAATTGTCCTCACGAAACCCCCCCGCCCCCCCGCCCCCTCGGTCTCCCCCAACCGCCCCAAACCAACCGCTGGACCCCGAGCCTCGCAGGGGGTCCCTCACCCCCCGCCCCCCGCCCCCTCAGTCTCCCCCAACCGCCCCAAACCAACCGCCGGACCCCGAGCCTGGCAGGGCCCCCCCACACTTGAAACCTTTTTTTTTTGAGCCAACACGAGAGGATGGTGGGGGGGGGGGTTGGGAGGGGGTAAAAAATGACCCCCCCCCCTATGTTGTGTCCAATATCGTGAATCTTTCGGTTTTTTTCGATTTTGAGCCGAAGAAGTGTTTTCGGGTCCCTACTCCATAGGGTTTGTATGGAGCAGGGTGGTCCCTCACCCCTCGCCCGGCCCCCGCGCGCGCGCACCTTGTCCGCGAGGGTGCGCAGGAACAGCAGCGTGCGGTCCATCTTCAGATACCCGACCAGCGCGTCCTGCACGGCCGCGTTGCCGCCCCAGAAGAGCGACGTGGCGAAGGTGATGGCGGCGGAGGACACCTCCGCGTCGGGGTCCGGGACCATCACGGCCACCGTCTTCGTGGCGTGGGCGCTGCCCATCTCGATCTGCGCCTCCCGCAGCGCCGCGCTGTGGTCCGCCGGGGCCCCGGTGGCCCGCTGCCGGTCCAGGAACGCGGTGAAGCACTGCATGAGGCTCACCTTGACGTTGGTCTTCAGCACCCCTACAGAGAGGACAGGGGGGGGGGGATGAGGGGGAGAGGGGTGGGGGTCAGGGGGGGGTTTGGCACAAGGCCTCGGTATCTGATTGTGTGCCTTTGGTGGCGCCTATTGGCCTCTCGTCACTGCACATCCAGACCCTCTGTGGTCCCGAACGTGTTTTGGTTGTGTCAACGGAGCCCCCGGATGACTTGTCCTGTTGGACTACTCCGGGGGTCGGCTGTCCCGGAGACGGGGCTGTTGCCCGTGCCGTTGACCAGGTGCCAGGGGGGGGGGGGGGGTGAGGGGGATGCCGATGCAGGGGAGGGGGGGGTCCAGCCCTAGGGGGAGGGGGTGAATTTCATTTTGTCCCACCAAGAAACCTGCCAAATTTCCGAAACGAAATTTACCGCCCACAAACCCCGCAGGAACGCTGAGTTATTGTACACGGGCACAAGACGCGGCCAGCACAAAAATGCAGCAAGAACATAGGCTTGTCAGTGGCCCAGTGGACCATGGGTACGCCTTCTGTCGCAAAGTTGAGACACAGAGAGACGCCAGTGGACAGGCTACCCACATGCAGAGCGATGGTTCGCAGCGGGACGTCACGGACCACCGCCAAAGCAGGCATGCGCAGGGGTGCATCAGAAGGGAAGGGACCTCAGAGGCGGTCCCAGCAGTGGTTAGGCAGGCGGTTGGAGGAGGTTGCCAAAGCGGTTGGGGGCGGTTACTGTCGGTTACAAATGCCATTGAAACTGGCACTTGGCGTCAGGGGGACAGCGGCTGGGCACAGGCTGGGCGACCCGGAGCCCAGGCAAAGTGGAGCAGAGCCCCCCCCCCCCCCCCCCCATTGGTACATGGGGCCGCAGCATCCACCGCCAAATCCTCTGCAGACCAGGGCACGCGTTTGGGACCTTGTGTGATCTGCGTCATCAGCCTCTGCACCAACTCCCGGTCGAGGGTCCCGTCAACGCCGTCGGTGCCGATGAGTTTGATGTCGAAGTCGTCGATGTCATCCGGAGTGTCCGAGGGGTACTGCTCTTGAGCCTATGATGAGAGTTCAAGCGGGGGACAGAGGGAGGGATGCCACGGGGGGGGGGGGGGGGGATGTGAATCTCGACGCGCCATACTCCACCGGCATCCACCGGCATGCGGCGTTTGGTGGTGGGGGCTGGGGGGGGGGGGGAGGGATGCCATCAAGGCTGAGGATGCCGGTTGGTACTTCCGGGTGTACGTACATGTTCGCCTTTTGAGGAGGGGATCCTCCACTCGTGAATGGGGGGGGGGGGGATGGTTATCCCGTTGGGTTGGGGGTGAAGCGGGCGGGTTCAAGAAGTGCGAGATGTGGGGAGCCCGCTGGGCTACCCCTAAACAGCCGGGGAGAAGTTGATTGACAGTTGTCCTGCGACTGGCAAGTGCTGCTTCTGCCCCTTGACGTGGGGGGGGGGGGGGGGGGGGGGCAGGGACTTGCTTGAGCGGGGGGGGGGGGAGGGGGGGAGGGGGTCCAGGCTAGGGGGGGAAGGGGGTCCAGGGGGGAGGGGTCCCCCCCCTGCCGGAATGAAAATTAAAGCAAGTCCCTGGGGGGGGGGGGGGGTCATTCCGTTGACTACGTGACATCCAAAGGCAGGTCCATACATACATACCCCAACAACATCATCGCGTCGTGCTGATCGTTTTGGAGTATGTGCGTTGCAGGGCGGGGGGTGCATAAAAAGGCTGAGTACGTGTGCCGGTTAGGGCCGTGGCGGGTTGCCGACAGGAGCTCGTGGGCGACTTGCCCTGGCTTGCGGGTCCTGGAACATTGGAGGGTTCACCGACACAACGGTTGTTCTCGAGGTTTGCCCCTTCCGCCGGGTAAACCGGACGTGTTGACCATCGCTGCGCCATTCAACGTGCGCTTGTGCTGTGCCGGAGTTGCCACACCCCCCGCGCTGCGGGTGCAGTGAGGGGGGCCGCTGGTACTTCGAGGTGTGCACACTGGTTTGGGTTTCCCGGGGTTTTAGAAATGAACGATGTGCATTGTTTGGGTACAGCCGGTGGGGTAGCGTCTTTTTGGCGGGTGAGACGCGGACCGCTGTCCCTCGGATCACAAATGCCGTTTCTGTCCCCTTGGCATCCCATGCCAGCGAAAGGCCAGGCGAGAGAGAAAATCCGCGCTCCTCATGTGAAGGCACAGGGTTTGGCGCTCTCCGTACACGCGAAGAACCCGAGGGATCAGGTTGTCTCTGTATGTGGCTCAAAAAGAGAGTGAGGCGGGCGAGAAAGGTAATCACCAGAGGCACCCGTGTGCCCACGCTTGGCCACTGCCATCACCCTTGGGGTCTCCAAACACGTCCACCACAACGCCCGAGTGCATCAGCTCAACCGCATGGCTGCCATCCACCGCCGTCTCATACAGCAGGTGGGCTAGTAGGTGGGTGATTCTTCAATGGCAATCATATATCAGCACCTTATAGAGTTATTATCATGATGCCCACACTTTCAATTGTGGATTGGGAGGGCGAGTCTGGGCATTTGCCTTCTTGTTGCCATGTCTGCCGACTGATGAGACCTTCACTATGTGACACATGCATTGAGCACCAACTCGGTTTAGATCTCTAAGGTTGTTCAAATTTCGATTTGCATAGTGCATCTCGTCTCATGGGGAGTTTTGTATGCCATAGTAATTCTGGAGGGTCACAACCATCGTCGATTTATGGCCAATCCAAGGCAAAGTTGAGGAAAACAACACAAGCCTGGGGCCACCAGGCTTAGATGAGGGCAGGCTATAACGTGTACTTCACAACCGTCGATGTGTACGTGGCAGGTACCCCAAAGTATGACCGGAGGCTGTCCTGGGTGCTGGTCATGTACAGGTATGTCCCAGCAGCCTGTGGCACAGCCGGGAACGTGTACTGTGGTCCGTACAGGAGATTCTACCGCCACGGGGGGGCAACTACAATCGGTCCGGATGCGACCCACCCCCCAGCTATCTGTCAAAACTTGCGGGGGGGGGGGGGGGGGCAGGGGGGGGGTCGCATACAAGGACCGGGCCCGGCCGCCCCCCGTGGCTACCGCCATGGTGGCACGTAGATGGCGGCATAAAGCGCGAAGGCGTATCGGATGTGGCGCAGTCCTGCAGATGGACTGTACCCCAAGCAGGCCTTTGCTTAGTGATACTGGGGGGGGGGGGGGTCAAATTGGCCCCCCGGGATTTTGGCTGACCCACCCACCCACCCACCCACATCAGAAAATTTTTCCTCAGGAAAAAAATGAAATTTATCAAAGAGGCCCAAACTTGGAGGTCGATTTTAGGTACACAAACTTTTTTTTGGCCTCTGACCCCCCCCCCCCCCGGTATACTATCAACCAGCCACTAAGCAAAGGCCTGACCCCAAGATTGCCAATTGCTGCATCACATTGTATCCCAAGCTTCGGACGTGTGTATCTTGCATATCCCAACTTTCAAGAGTGTGTATCAGCGTGCGTCGGCAATGCTTTACAGTCAGTCTTTCCCTCTGAGGGCACGGGGGGGGCGACCCCTCGGTTCTGGACGCCAACTACCCCCCCAACCAACTGTTGGCTGGAGGCCCCTTGGGGGGGGGGGGGAGGGGCAGGGGTAGTTGGCGTCCCAGGACCCGCGGAGTCGCCCCCCCCCGTGTCTGAGGGGCGTCAGGGAAGAGTGAGCTGGGGGACCTGGGTCTGCACCGTCTGCAGCACCATCAGGACGCTAATCTTCACGCTGCTGGTGGACTGCAGCGCCTCCTCCGCAGGGTCCTCCTCCTTCAGCGCGTCGTCCGGGAGCATGATGTCGAAGTCCTCCGTCTCGAAGTCTTCGATGATCTTCTGGACGGCCTCGATCATCGAAGTCATGTTGTCCACCTGCAGACCAGAGAAGTATTAGAAGGGGGGGGGAGGGGTTTGGCTGGGATCCCCCTCCTCCCGGGGTCCCCCTATGGTCCCCGCCGAAGGGGGGGGGATTTCGAAGTTGAAATCCTTTTGGCACCGAAGGCGCCGAAGCAAAATTTGGCTGTCGGCCTCAAACATTGGAAGGGGAGGGAGTCCAGGGGGGGGGGGTACCCCCCCACTCCTCCTGCGGTGTACGGCACTTCTGATACATCCCGGCTGCAGACAGAAGGGAATGAGGGCCCCGAGAAGGAGGAGGCAGGGGGGGTGGGACCGAATCGAGGTGAGCTGAGCGGAGGGGGTAGGCGGGCCCTGTGGTAGACGTACCCTGTTTTCACAGGGCCACCTCCCAAGGTGTGGGCGGGGGGTCTGGGAGGGGGGGGGGGGGGTCGAAAATCCCCCTCAAAATAGTGTCCCTTTGAGGTCCTCTCATTCTGGTTCACTTCTCTGGGGTGAGTTTGGAGTGCCCCAAGGGACCCCAAATGGTGCCCTGAGGACACCCTCAGCCTTTGCTTGTGTCGAGGTGGATGGCGGATCCTGAAATTCCCTTTCGTCAAAGTGCTAGATATTCCATTGCTTTGGTGCTTCACACCGCCACCCGAACCGCCACCCAAATCCAAACACCCACGCCGTATCACATGACATGCGGCGGGGCATGGGGCAGATGGGGCCATGCGCGACATGGGGGAGCGTGGGGGGCATGCACTACGCTGGTCTCCATTCGATGACTGCCAATCGGGAGTTCAACCGACTCCCGGACCCTGTGTAGAAAAGCAGCCCGGGCCCAGAAACGGACGGAAACAAGCCGACGTGTTGTTTGCCCGAGGGTGCGGTGGGGGGCCACTTGCCCGGGCCGCTGCCACTGCCTGTGCCACTGTCTATGCCACTGCCTGTGCCACTGCTGTGCCCATGGGAGGCATACCTGCGGACCACAACATCCCGAGAAGGCCAATCTTGTGTGGCTCTGAGCTGGCATCCGCAACGGCCGCGGCAGCCTGTGCGGCCATGGCCTGGGGGTGCGCCATCAGGCTGGCCGTCGCCGCGGTGACCGCAGTCTGGGCGGCGAGGAACGGAGGGCTACCAATTATCTGCAAAGGCAAGAGGCCGTGAATCACACCAACACCCCAGATGGCTTGTTCTCTCCTTCCCTCTGCACCTTTGTCTTGCTGGGAACAGGACAAAAAGAGATCTCAAATTGTCATGCACGCTGAGATTGGCGGCAACATATTCGGGGAGCTATGACTGCTTCCAGAAGATCGAACTCACCGGACGCGCGTGCGCACACACAAAAGCAGGGGTATCATTTTTGAGGCGTAGTGCACTGCGCGAAGGCTGTGGCTGTTCCCCACATGCGGGGTTCGGTAGCAAACAAAGCGCCTCCCCAGCGGGAATTCGGAACCCGTCTGCATCGGGGGGTGCACACCACCATACTACCGAAGAATTCTGATGGCGAAAATGGGAAAATGGGAAAATCGACATTGGCAAGCTGTTTGGGGGCGTTGGGTGCAGGAATTGAAAAATACCACCCCGCCCGGAAATTGAACCCAGGTCTGGATCCAGTAGAATTTGATGGTCTTGACCACTTGACCACGAGGTGTTCATGCCATAAAGGGCCGATCTCCACTCATAGCCTATCTCATCTCAAAAAGTCTATGCATTGAAAAGAAGGGACTGACAAGATGACCTGTTGCACCACCTTTAGGTACAAAGGTCTGAGCAGTCACCTGCTGTGTAACAAGAAATACCACATTAGTGGTTCAAAAATTGGTAGGCATTCCGACGACCACAATGGGCACAACTCATTGGGAGCCGTGGGATCCTTTGCGATCGTGGGATTCCCTCAACTTGCAGCACATTCCCAGGCCGCCGTGCCTGCCCTATGGTTTGTCACATTGGAGTTGTGGTTGTCCAGAACGTTACAAACCGTTACCTTAGTATGGACGGGCTGGGCATCGATCCCAGGACCTCTCGCATGCTGAGCGAGCGCTCTACCACTGAGCTACACGCCCTAGTTACTTTGGCACGGTCAGCTTGAAAGCAGTCCTTCACCCTCTTGTAGCTTTCCGCTTTCCCAGCACCCAGGGTACATTTGGGGGCATGTGGGTCACTGTGGGTGGTCACAGCCTTCACATGCCGTTTTCACCATATTGTAGGTAGTCCCAAATCACTTCAAGGAAAGATGCACGTACCAGTGGCGCAAACGACACCTTGCCCTGACAACACTAGTCGTGGTTCGCGCAGCTGTTGAGACCATGGAATACGTGGAAGAAAGCGGTTTCACTGTCGATTCCAACACACTAGCCTTCCCCAACGACATCTGTAACCGACAGTTCCGCTTGCCAACCGCTTCAACCGTCGTTCCCCCGAGACTCGCCGCGCCGCGTGCACCGCGCCTGCAACTGTCACCAATGCCTGCAGGATCCGAACGCCCACTTGGGACGCAGGCTCAGCACGTGTCTTTATAAAATACAAAAAAACTGGGGTTCAGTCATCAGCTCCGGCATTCGACGCAAAGAGAGAACATGGCGGCCGGTGGGGACCATTTTGAGCCGCACGTTAGCAATCGAGGGAAAGGAATCGCCCCTCACAATGGCTGGTTCGGCACTTTCTCAAGAAATAACACCCACAAAGAGCCCTTCAGACAAGGCGTTGTCTGCGCAAAGGGCGTGTGACATTTGAAATTGAATGGGAAACAATTCATAGTGTCCACTAAAATGTATAGTGTCCTCTGGCCCTCTGCAGCGCTGTTCGCACAGCAGCGATGTTTGGTCGCGCTGCTCACAGAGATTCACACAGGCTGGTGCGTGGGTGGGTGGATGGGTGACGCCGAAAAAATTAATACTGCTCAAACTGCGCGATTGAAGATCGGAAGCTAGTACACATCAGCAACGGCATGTGTCGGCAGTGTACATGTGTGGGCATGCAGAAATTGAAAAATAACACCCCACCCGGGTTTTGAACCCAGGTCAGTATCCAATGGAAATCGGTGAGTCTGACCACTTGACCACGAGGTGTTCTTGCCAGGGCTGATCTCATCTCACAAACTCAATGAATATGTGATGGCGGTGGGGTTCGAACCCACGCCCCCGGAGAGATTGCGACCTTAACGCAACGCCTTAGACCACTCGGCCACACCACCACGTTGCAGATCTTCTTTCTGGATGTAACATATTTGAGCACGCTATTACGGAGCCTGCTGATTGCTGTAGTGGTACAGCAGGCTGGTGCTGCAGAATGTATGGGCGGGTGGGTGGTGCTAAACCTGTTGAGCACGTGCAGCAGCACAGGTCCGCAGGGTCAGCAATGGTTAGTCATTCATGTGTGTGGGTGTGGGTGGTTGGGTGGTCGGGTGACAACATAGCTACGCTGCGTGCACAGCAGACTGGGCATCGCAGAACAACACAAATAATACATCAATACTTTGGACGTACAGCGCGAGGGGCAGAACTCCAGCAGCCCAAGCGCACAGGGAGCCCTGTGTGGATTCAGTAGGGCTCGGCCCTGCTTGCCCGTCACAGGGGGAGCACTGTACATGTGCAAACTGAGACAAACCCCTCAATGGCACTATGGGTATGGACAGGGGCGGTAGTTAGCGTTGCAGTGTTGTGATGCCGTGTGGTGGCATGGGGATGTGGTGTTGTGCTGCGTTGTGGTTGTTGCGGTACCGCTGTGGCACGGTGTCGTGGTATCAGGCGATCACAGTAGGCGTAGGCGGGAACAGGTACAGACAGGTACGGACAGGCACGGCCCCATCGCCATCTGTAACGGCGAATGTGCATTCGTACTCAGTAAATGCTCGCGGACTCACTCCTCCAGGGCCCTCTGAGCAGAAGTCCATTCGCAAAGTCAACACCGGACCCCCACAAACTCCGTTTTCCTCGTCGACTTTCGGACTGTGCGGCCCTCTCCACATCGTTGGTGGGACCTCCACACACACTACCCACGATACAGGCCGACTTCTCCAACATGTGCACTACACCCAATGCCCAGAGGACCCCGCAGTGTGAGAGCCCCAGCACAGTGGGCCATGGCCAAATTCAACTTGCACCAACTGCGAGGTTCAGTTCCTGACTCCAACTGTAGGCTACGGCCCGGCTATTGCTTAGTAATCCGCAAGGGGGGCAGGGGGTCATTCAGAGGCCTCAGTGGCTGCAGATGACCCACCCACCCACCCACCCACAACCCACCCCCACCCTTCCTTCACGCTGCATGTTACTGCTTGGTGCTCCATTGTTTCTTTTGCCGTCGGTTCGTCCGTGCTCCCCTACGGAGAAGTGGGGCTGGGGACTGGGGAGGGGGGGGGGGGGGCGCTGGCGAAGGCCAAGCCGCCATTGGCATCGCCAATAGGGCGTATTCATCGGCGCGGGGATGGTCGGTGCGGCACTCAGTGGCACTCTCATGCTGGTACTCGGTGGGATCCACCTACATGCAACGCTTGCCGGGCAATGCATTTGTCTTGTCGCGGGCTGGGACGACAGTGGCTCTGCGAGGCCACCGGGTGGATGGAGGCGAGAGGAGTGTTCTCACTGCGGAGCTCGACACATGCGGTTTGCGGGCACAGCATGAACCTGCGGACGGTGCTCAGTGCTTCTGTGTGCTGACTCAGGGGGGCGCTGAGTTCGCACTCATTCAGTGAGCTTAGTGAATGTTTGGTTGACATAGCCTGTTTGACACAGCCACCTATACCAAGAGCTACTGGATTGCAACCATTCGGGCCGCAATGGGTCAGGTGTGGAACCGCCACTTTCGCTCCAGCCGCGCCTGCCCCACGGCCTTCCTTGCGTAATCAGTTCTCAAGTTTGCGCTTGTGGCCAGTGGCCTGCTGCATTGTTCCAGTGTTCCAGTCCCTGCCTCCCTGGCTGGGGTCAGGGATTTGGGATCAGGACTTTGGGTTCTGGGTTGCAACCATTCCGGGGGGGGGGGGGTTGCAAAGAGGGGGGGTTCACTTGCTGGACACCGATGGGCACTCGCGTACAGCCTGGGCGGGCCCATCACCCCGTCACGCCCCACACACGGAAGGGGGCAGATCGCCCCCCCGGGTCCTGCCTCCCGGCAACCCAACAACACACGTGGGCATGTGGATGCGCACGGCATTGCAGGGGGCTTCAGGTCAGGAAAGTGTTGTGGTGGTCTGCACGGGTGTGAGGGTCCGCCTGCTCGGCATGGACAGGGGGATGCATCTGCAGTGCCACCTGCCGTCAAAAGGTCCATCAAAACATCCATCAAAACGTCCATCAAAACGTCCATCGAAAAGTCCATCAGCTGAATGACAACTTCATCAAAAAGTACTTAAAAAGCTTTATCAAAAAGTCCATCAAAAAAGTGCATCAAAATAAATATATCCATCAAAACGGCCATCAACTCCGTCACAAGGTCCATCGAAAGTATAGATGATAGTTAATTAAAACTGTTGCAAAAAGGCCATCAAAAATTGAGGTCAGCTGGTGTGCAGGGGAGAGGGGGGGGGGGGTTGACGATGTTCTGCCTTGCCCACCGGCATCCCTTCCATCGGTTGTTACAGAATGGGGGCGAATGACAAATGTGACTTGCAGCGTGTGCAAACGCAAGGACTGTGTCTCTGTACGGAGTGCCCCACAGGGGGGGGGGGTCCCCTTGTGACTTTTTCTGCACCTCATCACCATCCCCCCCCCTGCCTGTGGTTGGTCCCCCCATGGTGCGTCAGGGGCATTACAAAGTCCAAAGACTGCACCTGGGCCCAGTAACTGTTCGGAGGTGCCCGGCGTTTTGACATGGTTCGGTGTTGGGTAGCAAGGCCGCGTGTGTTGCTTGGCGATGGGCCCTGGGTTCTGTGCCCTCTGTGTGTGCCGCGCCCGACTGTGGCCCTGGCCATGCCCGACAGCAATGCCTCACCCGGCACCAGCCGGCCGACGGTGGGCTGTTGCGCACTACGCCCCGGGCACGTCCAGCGGTGCTCAAATGCAAGGCCCCAGGGGCATCCCCCCCGCCCCCCCTCGCGGGAGCAACGCCTGCGCCAGAGCAACAGCCGGTGTTGTTTCCGCAACTTTCAGAGGGCTTTACCAGATCGGCAACTGTGACGGCGGCAGGGGATGAGGGGTAGGGGAGAGCGTCGGCACCCCCAAGAGAATCGGAGACCCCGGGCAAGGGGCACGGGAGGGCCCACAGCAAAGACACTTGAGCCCTTGGCGCGGGTCGTTCTCTCGCACCGTGTACACTAAGGGTGAGGCTTGGGGGGCGGCACAGTGGCTCTGCCACATCCTGCTTCTGCTCCTACCCCTGTACGCACAGCGTGCAGGACCTCAATCGGCTGCTTTCTTTCCACAGCTTTCGGAATCACGGAATTTGTTGGTTCTTTTTCTGGTGGTCCATGAAGACTAGGGCATTGTTGTGATCTGGGGCTGGGGATGGTACTTTAGGGATGCCGACTGCCGTTCTCCAACCCCTTTCCCCCCCCTTTGTGTCCTTTGGAGGTGGGGATTGGGGGATGGGGGATCACCCGACGATGAGCACATGCACAGCACAGCGGTCACTGCAGGTGTCTGCCAAACAACCCCCTTGTCAGAGCAACCGGAGGTGTTGTTTCTGTCACATTTTGGTTCGTTGGGTGGGGGAAAATTGGCTTGCGCACGGGGGGTCGTTCGAGCCCCTCTTGGAGACCCCCCCCTTCAGGGTTTGCGTGACGGGGACCCCAGACGGGCTGAAGGGGGGGTGTGACCTAATTAAAAAAAAGACAAATGCAAACCAGAGGTAATGCACTCCACAGTCAGGCATAAGTGCATCTGTATTCTCTATGCCAAACCTGGTTGAACCTCAAGACACACACTGTGTCTGAAACAGAAAACAGAACATCATGTCTGACTACCGTTAGTCAGACAATCACAGTCAGTAGCTGTCAGTCAGACATCAGCAATCAGTGTCGGATAAAGACACCATGCATTACCGGCATGGCCGAAGGGGCTGAAGGGGGGGAGGGGGGGTTCTAGGCACCCCGACACATGTGGCTCAAAACGATCCAATTCTTCTGCCGCTGGTAATTCATCATTTAGACCAGCATCTTTGGACTGGCCTGTCATAAGAGCCCCTTGTGCAGACGCCCCCCCCCCCCCCCGGTACAAGCCAATTGTCCACTACCCTTTGGTGTTGCTCTTGCAGGTGTGGCGGGGGGGGGGCATACAGCACAGGCTGGGCTGCAGGTCGGCAAAGGACTACACAGGCGAGGCAGGTGAGGCAGAGGCCGGGGACAACATCAAATATCAAGAGGTGGCCAGCAGAGTGTTGCCCACCTGCACCCGCACGGGCAGGGCACATCGCCAGAGCGTTCAGATGGTGCACTTTCTGAAGCCTCTCACTGCCACTGGGAGACGACAGCCTCCCACTTGCGCATGGGTCAGGAGACTGGTGGTCAGACCGGGGTCCCATGCGTGTGCCATGTTTGGAGAAGGCCGTGCTTGCGCCCTGGAGGAGGTGGGGGATGGGGGGGGGGGGGGAACATCATGCAGACCCTGGTGTCTGAGTCAGTGGGACCCACCCACATCTGATGTCTGACTCAGTGGGACTCCATCGGATGAAGCCCCAGGTCACTTGCCTCGCCTGTGTAGTCCTTTGCCGACCAAACCCCACCCCCCTGCCAGACGCTGCCGGACGCCCAAGGAAAGTTTGCCAGACACCAGCTCCAACTCCGATCACGCACATTCTCTCAAAAAATCCATCAACAAGTCTATCAAAAATAGTCGTTTAAAAAGTCCGTTGAATCCATCAAAAAGTCCATGAAAAGCTCCATAAAAACGTCCACCAACTCCATCAAACATTCCATTATAAATGCCATTATAAAGTCCATCAAAAAGACCAGCCTAAGTCCATGAAAAGGTATATCAACTGCATCAAAAAGTCCACCAAAAAGTCCGTCAGAGGGTCCAAGGGGTTGCTGGCCACCGGCGGGGGAAGTTGGTGCCTTTCTGCATATCAGCGGGAATTCGAACCAGCGCCAGCAGCGTTGAGGGGGCCCTTGGCATCCTGTGCCAAGGGTGGGCGGGCGGGAGGCAAGGTACAGGACGGTCAGGAGGGCGAAGTGCGTTGCCACCCATGAGCAGTCACTCGCATGAGCCGATGCGGGCGCTGAGGCCGCACCTTCCGTCCCCGATTTCCGGGATCTGGTGACCGCTGCGCAAAAAAATTCCAAAAAAATTCCAAAAAAATTCCAAAAAAAATTCAAAAAAAATTCCAAAAAAATTCTAAAATCGCAAGAGAGACCGCGGTCGAAGGACTTCGTGGAGCAGAGGGTTCCTGTTCCAGTGCACCCATGTTTGAGCCCCCTGTGCCGGAAGAACTGCTGAACCAGCGAGGCAGAGGGTTGTTGGGACCAGAGGTCCGACATCGTGGTTCCACCGTCTCTCGCGTACCACGTGCCAGCCGGCACAAAGGCTCCTCCGCGTTGGCGCAGGGTGTCCTAACATTTGGGCCGGCGCCAGCGGTGGTGGGGGTTGTGGGGCATCGTGGGGCATCCCTGCGCTCCACCGCCGCCCGTCCTCGGCCCCGCAGAGGGGGCGCGCGGGGGGGCAGAGACCCAGGGCTGGGGCTGGGGGGCCCGGGCCTCGGTCACTCGGTGGCGCGGGGGGGGCCGTGCGCATTCGCGGGCCGCTGCCACGGGGCCGTGTCGGGCGGCGGCCCCGCCGGACCTGCGGAGCGGTACCGGGGCCGGGGGGCGGCGGGGCCGGCGCCGCGCGCGTCCGCCACCCCCGGCGCGAACGCGCTGAGCCACCGCCGCTGCCGCGCGTCCGGCGGGGCCTTGGACGCCGGGCCGGCCGGCATCGTGAGGCAGCGCGCGGCGGCGAGGGGGCGCCGGGGGCTGCCCCCCGCGCGGGCGGTGGTGGGCAGTGGGCCCGGCTCCGGCGGCGGCGGCGGCGGGGGGCCGCTGCGGGCGGTGCTGGTGCTGCCGTCCAGCTTCACGAAGGTGAGGGTCGACGGGGGCGGGGGCGAGGACCGGCCGGGGCGCGGGGCGGGCGCGGGGGGCGGCGGCGCAGGAACGGGCGAGCGCGCCGGCCGCTGGGGGCTGCGGTGGGTCCCGGGCGACCGCAGCCGCGCCCGTAGCGGGGAGCGCGCGGGTGCGGGCCGGGAGGGGGCGGACTGCGGCGGCCGCGCCTCGGGGGTCGGCGCGCGCGCCTTGAGGCGGTCGGCGGGGCTGCGGCAGTGCACCAGCGCCGGCGACACCCGCGCCCGCGGCCCGTGGGGCGGCGGGGGGGCCATCTGCGGCGCGGGCGCTGGCGGGCCGTCCGGCACAGGCCCGCCGGGCGCGCTGGCGGCATCCGGCGCCCCGGCCCCCGGGCCGCCGTCGCCGCCGGGCACATCCCCGGCGTTGCCCGCCGCGCCCCGGGCCGGGGCCTCGTTGTAGCCCCCGTTCGGCGCGGCCGGGGCCGTCCACCCCGTCCCCTGCGCCCCGAGCGAGTCCCGGCGGCTCCACTCGACCCCCACGTTGCCCTCGGGCGCGCGCGGCCGCGCGGCCGCGGCCCCGTCCGCCGCCGCCGCCGCACCGTTGAGGGCCGCGCGCCGGCGCTGCTGCAGGCTCAGGGGCGTGCCTTCCGGCTCCGGCACGTCCCCCTCCGGCTCCTCGGGCCCGTCGGGGACGTGCACCGCCAGCGTCTTCAGCCGCTGCAGCGGCGGCGAGACGATGTTGCTGCTGCCCTCGGACTCCGGCCGGGCGCGCGCGGCCGCGGGGCTGTCGCACGGGAGCACGCACAGGGCCCGCCCGCGCGGGGGGCTCGGGGGGTCCACCCCCGACAGGGGGGACATGGGGGTCCCCCCCCCCGTCGTCACCCATAGCCCCTCCGTCTTGCAGTCCGGGGGCGTGTGCTCATGCACGTCCAAGGCCCAGCTCGTGATGTCGCACTGCGACAGGGCAGGGTCCGCGGCCGGGGCCTTGCCGTTCAGGGTCTCAGGCTGCGCTCCCTGCACGGCGTGTGGGGGAGTGTGGACCAGGGGTTGCGGGTGGGTGCGTCACGGGGGTAGAGGCGCGAGGGGGGTGGGGTGGTTCGGTTCGATTCCAAACGCCAACCCCCATGGCGAGTGCAGGAGGATACAGAGTGGGGTTGGGGTTGGGGTTGGGGGGGGGGGGGGGGTTGGGGTTGGGGTTGGGGTTGGGGTTGGGGTTGGAGGGGGGGGCGTTCAAAATTTTTTTCGGGTTCGGGGGTACATTCATGATGAGCGTTTTAAATATATATTTCTATATCTGGAAATCTATTTTCCTGAAAAATAGCCAGTCCAACCCCAAAATACACGCCAAACATGTAACATGGGATTGTTTTCTACATTGTCCTTCGCTATTCCTTTGGGAAGGGTGGTGTTGAGGAGGGAATAAGCTCTTCTTGCGCAGTTTGGCGGCAATTTTCGTCATTTTGTTGGTAGTTCTGCTACGATCCTACAAACCGTGATGTCATACCCTATTTTTAGCCACTTGAGCCCTTTGTAGGATCCAAATACCCACCAAAGCCATCCAATTACCTTCTAAAACACGTCTTTCTTGAGTTTCCCACCCTCAAAATAATGGGCGGGGTCCCTGCTTGCCTCTGTTGCAAGGCAAGTGCAAAGCAGATGCACGGCGTACGACCTGAGCAGTTGGCGGGGATTCTCCACAGCACTGGCACAGAACATTATTCAAGCAGTGTGTGTGGGAAGAGTCAACAAGTGTGAGCAAGTGTTCGACAGCCCCGTCTCCATCCACGTTCCCGTCAGAGTGCAACACGCACACACCCTCAACATCCCCATCACCTTCAGGACACACACGCACCACCCATCGCCCTCCATCACAAACGCAGCATCCCCAACTCTGTCCCCATCGCCCTCCAGCACACATACCGTCTCCCAGCCCTTCCCCATCGCCAACCATGACACACACACCATCTCCATCACAGTCACCATCGCCCCCTCCGGCACACAAACTTCGGGGGGGGGGGGATGCCGTGAGGGGAAAATTTCAGCACACCTCCAATTTCGGCGTGGGGCCATCAGACGTAGAAAACTTCAACACCCTTGCTTCCTTGTGGACAATCAGTTGTGTGACACTTTGGGAGGGGAAGGGATCGAGAGCAGGGGGGGAGGGGTGCAGGGGTTGGTCTGCCTGTATCTGCCTGACAGGGTCCCCCTTGCAGGAGAGACCTTCCACAATCCCCCAACCCGCTGCAAAGGCCAAGGAGCAGGAAGTACCCCAGATTGCGCAGAAGATTCTCGTGGGGAAAATTTCGGCACTGAACTGAAAAACGACGTGTTCCCCTGAAGAACCCCCCCCCCCTATGTCCTCATCACAAGTGTCCGACGAGTGTCAAGGCCTGTCAACAAGGGCCCCCAGCGGGGGCCGTCATGATGCAAACGCCTGAGCTCGGTGGACGAGGGCTACGGGTGCGCTGCATGTGAGCCCTGCGGTGCTGCGCTGCAGCGGCCAGTGGGTAGAGCGACCCAAAGCCACCGTCCCCGGGGGCCCTGTGCCGACAAACCGCACACCTCCCCCGCCGCGTTCTCCACGGCCTTCGCCCCCGCCTTCAACGCGTTGGGCTCCGCGCTGTTGTGGCGGCTGTTGGCGTTGCTGGTGCCCCGGGAGCGCGCGCTGTCGCGGGGGGAGCAGATGGTGATCTCCACGGTCTGCGCCAGCACCACGGCGGACAGCCGCTCCCCGCCCGCCTCCTGCTTCGGCGGCATGTACGGCAGCGCCAGCCCTGGCAGCGCCGCGGCCCGGCGGCGGCCGGCCGGCGGCGGGGGGGCGCCCCCGTTCTCGGCCTCCCCGGAGGCGGTGCCGGCGGTCGGGGAGGGGCAGGCGGTCCCGGCGGCCGCCCCGTTGCCAAACGGCGCGGCCGCGGCACTGCCGGCGGGTGCCGCTGGACCGGAATGCGCCGCGGCGGTGCCCGCGGCCGCGTCGCCCTCGGGCGCAGGCGACGCGCTGCGGTCCGCGACCGCGGAGGAGCTGGCGGGGGTTTGTGAGGGGCTGCCGGGGGCCGATGGCAGCACTGGCAGTCCATGTGAGGCTGCGGACCGCTTCCGCCGGTTCCACAGCCGCTCGCGTCTCGCCACAGAGGACTCGGAGCAGAAGCTGAAGTTGGTCAGGCTTTCGGCGTCAGCGTCTTCAGTGTGGTCCTGCGCGATGTGAAATGTGCATTTCACAACACTCACATCAATATCGACACCAGAACCGATGCGATGTGATGCGATGTGATGTGATGTGGTGTGTTGTGGTGTGGTGTGGTGTGGTGTGGTGTGGTGTGGTGTGGGGTGTGTGGAGGGGTGTGGGGTGGGGTGGGGTGGGGTGGGGTGTGTGGAGGGGTGTGGGGTGGGGTGGGGTGGGGTGTGTGGAGGGGTGTGGGGTGGGGTGGGGTGGGGTGTGTGGAGGGGTGTGGGGTGGGGTGGGGTGGGGTGTGTGGAGGGGTGTGGGGTGGGGTGGGGTGGGGTGTGTGGAGGGGTGTGGGGTGGGGTGGGGTGGGGTGTGTGGAGGGGTGTGGGGTGGGGTGGGCCGGGGTGGGGTCTCACCACACCACGGCGTAGAAGGAGGACTTGCATAAGGTGAGGCCATGCACATGGTAAGGGTGCACACATCAGGACAAAGGGTGGATGGGCTACATGGGGTGCCCTGGAGCGAGTGGGGGGGCGTAAGGCGAGGGAATGCACACCATCTGCTGCATCCGTGACTGCCCACGGCCAGCCCCCGTCGGTCCGGGGCTCTGTGGGGGGCTCTGTGGGGGGCTGTGGGGGGGGCTCTGCAAAGGGGTCTGCGGGGCCCCTTGAGCTCCGGACCCGGCCTGGCTCTGCGTGGATTTCTTCAGAAGCGACTCCAGCCGTCTCATCGACGTCTCCATCAATGACATTCGCTGTGACGAAGCCTGCATCGCCGTCTCCAAGGCCCTATCGAACTTGTCCAGCCGTTCGAAGATCTGGTCAGTGACCTCGCTCCTCAGCCTGCGGCACGACGTAGCGGGGTTCAGCGCATGCGCGTGCGGCATGGGGTAAACAGGAGTGAGGCTGTGCCTTGAAGGATAGGCCAGGCGGGGAGAGGGGGGGCACAAGGTCGTGAGAGGCCGATGGGCAGCACCGCCTACGGAGGGAGAGGGTTCAAGGAAAGGGCAAGGGTCAGTGGTGAGAGGCTAATAGGCGCCGCCGGCTGCAGACAGCAATACAATCCAATGCAATCGCGCGCCATGCCAAACACCCCCCTGCCCTAGAGAAGCCCTCCAAGCATTCTAGAAAACCCCAAACCCATCCCTACAAGCGAGCGGGCAACAGGCATTATGATGACACGTGCAAAGCAAAGGCCAATAAATGGGCCCTCAGGGGCACATCTCTTCTCTCAACTTCGCAACCGTCGGACATGGGGATAGAGGGTGGAAGGTGAGACAATTTTCACAGCTCAAGTATGCCTGTCTTGATAAGTGACTGGCCGGTAAAAGTAACCGGCCTTGAACTGTGTGGCTGCAGCCCATGGATGGCTAATTCTCCGTGTCTGGGGCATTGCGCAGTCACTTCGAGACTACTTTCAGCTTCTATGGCCCCCCTACATCACACCCCCCATTTGTTCCATAGGATCCAGAATATATTCCAGTGCTTCCGGAATATATTCTGGAAGCACTGAAATATATTCCAGAAGCACCGGCAGAATATATTCTGGAAGCACCGGAATATAATCCTGAAGGGCCAGAATATGTTCCGGAAGCACCGGAATATGCTCCGGAAGCACCAGAAGTGGACGAGTTCTGATGCACAACAGCTCGCAAACGTACTCCAACTACACAAGAGGCACAGACCACTTGCGTTCTTTTGAGGGGTGTGCATTGTATGGTTGGCCAGGGTACCTTTGTTGGTGACTACATTACTACCTTGTCCTACTCGTAGTGCAAACTACCAGTCCTTGGCTTGGGCAAACGGTCAAATAGCTGCACTGTGCTCAAGGCACCCCCTACAGAGATGCCCACACTTACCTTGCGCCTCTCACTCTTCTCTACAACTGGGTTTGGTCAATTTGCGCGGTCTTTGTGTGAGGGCGCTCCAAGTTGCTCTGGCCGTGCACCAAACATGTTGCTGGCACGACGCAAAAGGTGGGCTGCTCCCTCTGCGGGTTGCGGTGGCACTGCGGGTGGTGTCACACAGCGCCGCATGCTGACTGCAGCACCATTGGGATGCCCCTGCACCACCTCAGGGACGACGTGGGCAGGCAGCAGGTGGCCGGCCAGTGACTGCAGGCCCGCGGGGATTGCCCTTGAGCTCAGGGCTGCACTTCAAACACAACACCCCATCCCTCAGAGACAGGCTCACTGCCACAGGCATGCTGCCCATGCACTTTGGCACGGATCTTCCAAACCCCCAGCATGCACTCAGGTGAGAGGGGGTTACCACAGCAAACGCTTATCAGCACAAAAGCGGTTGGTCGCGGTTGGGAAAGCGGTTGGGGAGGCAGTGGGTGGCGGTTACAAATCATTGCCGCTGCAGTTGGAGTTGGAAGAATACAGTTGGAGGGTGGGAGCAGTATTGACTGAATTGACCGCCGCCCCCCCCATTCAAGCACGGGCATGCCCCCCTCCCTGCCGCCCTCATCCCACCCAGCACCCAGCACACAACATACGGCCCGTCCGATCCGTCCAAAAGGGGGCTCACGGGGTTGGTGTAGAACGACGTGGCGCGGGTTATGTTGCCCCCGAAGCTGAGCTCGCGGCCAAACCCCGGGGGCGGGAAGAAGGACATGGACCGGGACATGCCGCTCTCCTGCCGGCTGGGCTCTGGCACGAACACGCGCACCGGAGTCTCCTCCGGGCCTTTGATGACCACCTGGGGCTGCTGCATGCTCTCGCTCTTGCGCAGGGGATCCAGGGTGGAGTGGTGGGAGGTGAGGGGCTGGTGGTGGAGGGGCAGCGTGAGGTTCTCGAGGTCGATGGACTTGTTGAGGGGGAAGAAAGTGACGTCGTGCTGCTGCAGTTTGGCGTGGACGTACGACTCTTGGCCGGTGTACTCGTCCGTGACCTTCTGGTTGAGGTACACCTGTTGACAGGGGGCGAGGCGTGGGGTGACGGAGGGGGGGGTGGGGCGGGGGGCAGGGGGCATCTGGACTTTTGGGAGGGGGCGGGGGGTACATGAAAGTGTGTGTGTGGGGGGGTCAGCTTCGGTGACAAAACAGGAGGGGGAGGCCGATGGAGGAAGGGAGGGAAAGGAAGGGGAGGAGCAAGGGAGGGAGGGGCAGGCTGGCGGCCGGGCGGAAGGGATGGGAACCGGGATGGATGAGGGAGGGAGGGAGGGAGGGAGGGAGGGAGGAAGGGAGGGAGGGAGGGAGGGAGTGAGTGAGTGAGTGAGGGAGGGAGGGAGGGAAGGAGGGAGGGAGGGAGGGAGGGAGGGAGGGAGGGAGGGAGGGAGGGAGGGAGGGAGGGAGGGAGAGAGGCGCGTATGTGCACAGTGAAGGGCGCGCACAGGCCAGTCCCTGATGTTACCTCCCTGCCAGGCAGACCAGTTTTCAGTATCTGTCTTTGTGTTTTTCTATTTATTTTTCAGGCAGTTGCAGTAAGTGGGGGATAGCTTAAGCAGATGTGTTCTTCAATATCTTCTGCTTGGTGCCCCTAAGGGCGGCTACACTTGGCTGTCGTGCTGCGGAGGAGGGCCGTTAGCCCTGCAGCAGCTTCTGTTTTCTCTGCCCGTATACACCTGGTCCTGATTACAGTCAGTGACACCCGACCACTGCAATGCGCAGGTGGCGTACCACCATGCCAAGGGAAAGGTGCACAAGGACAGCAATGAAGGTGATGAACAGTTGAACAATGGACGTGCAGCACTTCACGAGGGGCCGTGTCTCGGGCTGAAGGGAGGAAAGTGCATGGTGTGCGTATGCATGGTGTGGCAGCGGGTGAGCAAACGCCGGCAGCAAGCGTGCCATATCACGGGTTCTTAGGTATCATTACAGGGGGAGAGCGGGGTTGTATCAACAGAACACAACCCCAGCCAGTCTCAAACAAAAAAAAAAAAAAAAATAAATAAAATCATGAATCACCAAAACGCAAATATCACAAAATGGCGTAGGGCAAGCAATTCAAGTCAGCAGGAGCAAAGAAGCAGGCAGGGCGGGGCCGGGCCAAGCAGGGATAGGTCCCTGGTTCCGGCTCTGGCTCTGGGTGCAGCACAACACGTAGGCATGCAGGTGCACACAAGGGTAAGGGGGCAGAGGGGGCGTCTCCCCGGAAAAGGCGACACCCAGACCCAGACCCAGACCCAGGGAGGGAGGGAGGGAAGGAGGGAGGGAGGGAGGGAGGGAGGGAGGGAGGGAGGGAGGGAGGGAGGGAGGGAGGGAGTGAGTGAGTGAGGGAGGGAGGGAGGGAGGGAGGGAGGGAGGGAGGGAGGGAGGGAGGGAGTGAGTGAGTGAGGGAGGGAGGGAGGGAGGGAGCGGGTGAGCGTACGCCGGCAGCAAGCGTGCCATATCACGGGTTCTTAGGTATCAAGGCAGGGGGAGAGCGGGGTTGTATCAACAGAACACAACCCCAGCCAGTCAAAAAAAAAAAAAAAAACATGAATCACCAAAACACAATTATCACAAAATGGCGTAGGGCAGACGATTCAAGTCAGCAGGAGCAATGAAGCAGGCAGGGCGGGGCCGGGCCAAGCAGGGATAGGTCCCTGGTTCCGGCTCTGGCTCTGGGTGCAGCACAACACGTAGGCATGCAGGTGCACACAAGGGTAAGGGGGCAGAGGGGGCGTCTCCCCGGAAAAGGCGACACCCAGACCCAGACCCAGACCCAGGGAGGGAGGGAAGGAGGGAGGGAGGGAAGGAGGGAGGGAGGGAGGGAGGGAGGGAGGGAGGGAGGGAGGGAGGGAGGGAGGGAGGAGAACAGAGGTGCGCGAGGTAGGGAGGCGGCCAGGGTCCGCGGCCATACCATGAAGTACAAGTAGTGCCACATGTTGTGCGCGTACTTGACGTGTTGGGCAAAGCCCCCCTCCACGTTGCGGTCAAACAGGTTGGCGTCCTGCCCGCAGATGAGGCAGTACTTGCGCGTGTCGTCCTCGATGGACTGCTTCTGGTCGCGAAGCTGCGCGAAGGTGTCGATGATGATACCGAACACGATGTTGAGGATGATCACCACGATGACCAGGAAGAAGGCGAAGTCGAACTGCGGAGAGCGACGGTCGCGGCCAGTGCGGGGGCGGCATCAAGGGGCGAGACATGGAGCCTGAACGCCACAGGCACACACAACGTCACGGGGAGACGGAGATCCCGGGAAGCCGTCGGCGGTTGGCAGTTCCCCGGCGGTTGGGGGCACATCACCGGCAGTTGGCAGTCAACCGTCGGTCGTCGGCAGTTACCTGTCAGTTGGTGGCTCGAGACCAGCAGTTGGCAGTCAACCGTCAGCAGTCGACAGGCAGTTGGCAGTCAACCGTCGGCGGTCGGCAGTTACCCGGCGGTTGGGGGCTCATCACCGGCAGTTGGCAGTCAACCGTCGGTCGTCGGCAGTTACCTGTCAGTTGGGGGCTCATCACCAGCAGTTGGCAGTCAACTGTCGGCGGTCGGCAGTTACCCGGCGGTTGGGGGCTCATCACCGGCAGTTGGCAGTCAACCGTCGGGTTTTATCATCCCCCATTATACAGCAACAGTCGAGGGGGAGGCATCAAAGTGGATACACAACCCCCGCTGTCTCGGGGTCCCCACGTTAGGGGAAGAGGTGGCCCAACCGAACCGCCGGGTAACGGTGATGAGCCCCCAACCGCCGGGTAACTGCCGACCGCCGACGGTTGACTGTCAACTGCGGTGATGAGCCCCCAAAGCTCATCACCAGCAGTTGGCAGTCAACCGTTGGCTGTCGGCAGTCAACCGCCCCCGGCGTTCCCAGACTCTCAAAGAATTACATGACAGAAACCCCGTCCCTCAGGGACACTACTGACGCACGCGCCCGCGCGCGCGCACACACACACGAGCACGGGCACAGGCACAGAGACCAGGATGCGGAAGCTGTGGACGCGTTGGGGGAGTAAGTCCCCCAGGCCGCCGCCGGCACGCAGGCCGTTCAGGACCCCGAACGCGAAGCAGTCGAGGAGGGTACTGCACACGCCCTCGCCCGCGGCGGCGCCCACAAAGTCCTCGCGGAAGAACACGTACCCGATCACCACGAATAAGTAGACCACGATGACCGTCAGCAGCGCCGTGAGCAGCAGCGACCATCCGTTCAGCAGCACGGACCGCAGGACGATGTGCAGCAGCGCACTCTGTGCAACGTGGGGGGACGCTCCGGCAATCGGTACCGGCCCTGGTCCTCCGCCCCGCCGTCCCCTCACCCAAAGATGCGGTTGCAGGGGAGGGGCTGAAGGGGCGTCTCAAGAGCCGTTGCAAAACAGCGGTTGGGAAAGCGGTTGCCAGCAGTTTCTGGCGGGTACAAAGCGGTTGCAGGGCCATTGGGGAGTGCTGCCCTGGAGTCGCGCACCTCGTGAGGCGAGGCACAAGCTTGACCCCGGGCGCACGCCCCGTACGCACCCTCGCCCCCCCCCCCCCGCCACCCGAACTCTGTTGAATGCAGACCGCGCAATACAACACACGGAGAGCAGGGCTTGCCAATGGCGATGGTCCCCCGAAGGGTACCTTCCGGACGCAGAAGGAGGGACGGGTTGGTGTGCCCTGTGGCAGGGGCCCGGAGAGTTTTGGCTGTAGACCGGCGGCGGGATGGGACTCATGCTGCCGCCATGCGGCCAAGATAACAATTCGAACCCTTCGGAGTACTTGAATGATTCCCAAGCGAAACAAAGGGGGAAGCCTTGAGGTTCTTGGAGGCAAAGCCACCCAGAAAGAGAAAATGCGGAGATCTCGGTCCAAAATGAATGGAATCCAAAAGGTGTGTCAAAAGAGCACTGCAGGATTCACTGATTGTCAGAAGGTGGGGAAAAATCTGGGGGCGCTTGTTCCATGCGGAATACGAAGAAAAAAGAATCGTAATCGTATCTCTCACCGGTAATTCTGTGAACACCTGTAATCACCTCTACCCTTTGACCAATAGGTAAAGCGACAGAGCTTGTTTCTACGTCGATTCCATTCAAGTAACCCCCTAAGTGTGGGATTCAGGAAGAGACAGTATTGCCTTGTGTTGTGAAATGGAAAACCCCCTGACAACATCTCAAATCCCTCATTATTAAGGGGGGTGTGCCATCAAGGCTGAGGGAGTACGCCTGTTGGTACTTCCGGGTGTACATACGTGTTCGCCTTTTGAGGAGGGGATCCTCCACACGTGGATTGGGGGGTTGGTTGTCCACCCGTTGCGTTGGGGGTGCAGGGGGCAGGTTAAAAAAAAAAGCTGTGAGAGGTGAATGGCCGGGGGAGAAGTATTTTTACTATTATTAAGAAGAGGGGGGCGGGGGGGCATCTAACATCACCCCGCATTCATTTCTCGAGTCACAGCAGGGTGGGCATGCACCCCCCCCACCCCCCCAACCGCATGCTCCATGTATGCCTCATGATGAGGCGCACGGATCCGGGGGAAACCCCCGTGCCCAAAGTATGGCGCGATAGCACCATGCATGGCACTACTTGTGACACCTCCAAGTAGCAGGTGGCAGCGTCAGAGCTGCCTTCGGTTTGTGGGGTAAGATATGGAGTCCTCACCTCCTTGTGCCCTGCACTACTGCACTACTGCGTTACCTGCACTACACACAAGCTTCCCAACGCAAAACCCCTGCAGGCACACAGGGCACTGGCACTGGGCAGCTCAGCTTCTCATCAGGCCATCAAGAACAATGAGGGTGACGTTGTCATGTGGCTAGGCGCTTCTAAAAAAAATAGACACTCAGAAAGTACACACACACACACACACACACACGCACACACACACACACACACACACACACACACACACATGGAACGAGAGAACTAACAGTCATGTGCACGACCTGTATACAGACACACACACACACACACACACACACACACACACACACACACACACACACACACCGACCAACACAGCCACAGCCAACCACAAATACGGCCACCAATACCGCCACAACCACAACCACAACCACAACCACAACCACAACCACAACCACAACCACAACCACGACCACAACCACGCACCCCTCAGAACCACAGCCACACCCACAGCCACACCCATCCACACCACACCTGCAGCCACAGCCACATACCTTATTGACGATCATGAGTAAGTGGCCAGCGAACCAAAACGGGGAGATGGTAACACCGTAAAGGGACATCAGCGCTAAGACCAGTGCGTACAGGAAGGAGAAATAGAAGCGGAAGTTGACTTTGTTCTCCTTCTGCCGCTCGTGGTCCTTGCGGACGATCAACCCATGCTTTTTGAAGGTGGGGACCTGCGGCAAAAGAGAAGAAGATGTTGGTTGTGCTGGCAAGTGCAGCCAAGCGGGAGGAGCCAGTTGAGTTGGACACTCAGGCTAACATCAGAAGAGAAGGGGGGGCGGGGGTCTGGGACACAAAAGTGTGTGTACAAAAATGGCCAACCAGATTTTCCCTTTTGCAAATTTCATTTTTTCGGACGATGGTCACTTTGGTCTTGGGGGGGGGGGCGGGCTCCTCCTGTGGTGGTCGGCCGTGCTAATGTCAGGCTGCACACAATTGCTGGCAGTCAACCGCCCCACGTTGACCCCTGAAACATCATGTGTAAGTGAATCCCACAGAGCCACACGTCAGGTGCCGGTGGGTCCTACTGCCTCCTGCTACTGAGCCAAACATCCCACATGGGTGGGGCCGATTGAGTCACATATCACAAGTGGGTGCGTCCTACCGAGCCCCATAAGCAACATTGATGGTGTTTGATTGCTTGAGTAGAAGGAGCCCACATCTGATGTGTGGGTGAACAATGGTTGGCGGGTGGTGGCGATTGGCAGTTGGCGGTTGGTGGTGGTTGGCGGCGGGCGGTTGGGGATTAGCGGTTGGCGGTTGGTGGTGGTTGGCGGTGGGCAATGGGCGGCGGTTGGCGGTTGGTGGTCCCTAGGGACTGTCCTTAAGGGCTGTCCTTAACGGAAAAAAAAGAGTTTTTAAGGACAGCCCTGTGCTGTGTGGGACTTGTTAGGGCCCACCCACGTCTGATGCATTACTCAGTAGGACCCACCCGCGGGTCATGTTGAACCCAGTATATGACCCGCTCAATCTGATGTGTGCCGGCGAAGGACCCACCTACAAACGACGTGCGGCCCGATCGGTCACAAGCGAACCATGTGGGCCGAGAATCCCACGGATGATTCAGTGTGTCTTACATCGAACCACATGCCGGACGCCCCTGGTCACATGGATAGCACGGACACCTGCCCCTCGACCAATGCAGCGGTGAACGCTGTGGCTATGAGGAAGGTCTTCACCGCAGCATCCAAACAACATCCACCCCATTCTCGCCCTTCTGGGGTTGGCACGTGCGAAACATGGAATGGCGAAATTCGGTGGAGAAAATGTGGCACCAATTCTGAAATATCACTGAAAAACTTGCACACCGTTCCCATGTCGAAAAACTTGCACACCATTCCCACGTCGAAAAACTTGCACACCATTCCCACGTCGAAAAACTTGCACACCATTCCCACATCGAAAAACTTGCACACCATTCCCACATCGAAAAACTTGCACACCATTCCCACATCGTGGCACAACAAGCATGCACTGTGAATGGTGCTGGTTGTCTCCTTTCGGCCTTTGGTTGCTGGCTGGTATCTCCTGCAGGCTTGGTGGTGTATTCCCTCGTGGCTTGTTGTTATTCCTGGAGGCTTCTGTAGAGCAAACTGCGCGGGCACCAGGGAAATGTGCATGCAAAGGGCGCTCACAATGGCACCTGGAAAAAGGGCAACGGACCTCAAAATACCACGGCCTAAATTGGCACACTTTGTTGCGCCGTTCGGAATTTCGCCTGTCATAACCTCCTGTGTGACATTCCGTCGGGTTGTTGCTCCTTTACGGGGCCCTGGACAGTCACCCGTTCTTCCCTTCGCATGTTGCGTCGGGTCGCTGCGTTCTGTCGGCCGCTGCGGCCGGTGTGCCTTGTGGTGTTGTCTCCGCGTTCGCAGAGCCCAGTGGTTGGTGTGCCGGGGCTGTGCTGGTTGCGGCGGGTGCCGTTTGTGCGATAGCGGCGCCCAGTAGTTGGCGTACCGGGGTTGTGCTGGTTGTTGCGGGGTTCGTTTGCCTCCCCCCCGTTTGGAGTCGTGTGGTTTGCTAGTCACAAGAGCAAGCCCCTCCCCCCCCCCCCCCGTATGCTGCATCTCATCACAAGGCCCAATCCCTAAATCCACTTGGGACTGGGGTTGGAGTCTTGGCGCACAGGCACGGTGCTGCGAGCGGCGGCTACCTTGAGGTACAACCACACCCCGCAGTTGAAGGTGGTCAGGAGCAGCATCACCCAACCGAGCACCAGCACGATGATCTGCTCCCATGCGTCATATCCCCCGGTCTTCACGTCCTGCTGGTTGTGGAACACCGTCACCAGCACGTTGATGACCACCGCAGTCCCTAGTGCAATGCAAAGCTGCGCAGTGCCGAGCAAAGCAAACTGACGTGAGACGGTGACAGGTTTTAAAGAACCGCACCGCACCGTACCGCATAACGCCACGCCACGCCACGCCACACCACACCACACAACCTACACTGAGTACTCCCCAGCTCTACCCACGGGCTGGGTGCCGGGTGCGAAGCCCCGAACGACAGGGCCCGGGCACCGCCAGTAGGCGGTGTACTAACAGTGTCGGGTGCGCGCACGTCCCAGTGCCAAGCGCCATCCCCAGGGACCCCGCGGCCCCTAGTACCGGCCGCCTCGGCCCTGGGAACGGTCAGCGACCCCCAATAGAGGACGGCTGACCTAGCCTCCCCCTCCGCTCCTGCCCTACACGCCCGCTCACGCACCAGCCCACGCAGGAGCCCGGACATGCGCCCCCCCCGCGCTCCAGCCTCAGCCCCCCCCGCTGCCGCCCCTGCGCGCGCCCCGGTGACCCCCCCATGCGCCCCCCCCTATGAGCGCTCCTTGCTGCCTCCCCTGCCCCACCACGCTCCCTGACCCTGCCCATCTCTCAGGCTGGCAGCGCCCGTGCGGCGCGCCTCCAGGGCCCCGCATCGGCGGCCGGCCGCGAGACATCCGGACCAGTGGAGGCCCCCGGACAGGGGCTTCAACGGAACGGCGGGACCGGGACGGGTGTGCCGGGTGTGTGCGTGGGTGAGGGAGGGGTGAGAGACTGGGGCCCCAGAGGGACGGCCTGCGCCGAGGCCTGAAAGGCCCGTGGCCCGGACATGCGCGGGGGGCCTCAACAACGACCCCCCGCCCTGCAATATGTGGAAGAATATGTGGAAGAATATGTAGAAGAAACAGTCCCTGTCCCCGTCCGGCTGGACGCCCCGGTATCGGTATCCAACATCCTTTAGGTACGGTATAAGGCCCCCCGGCCACCACCCCGGCACCAACACCAGGGAGGGCGTCCGGGAGGGGTAACAGCCCCCGATCCCCCAAAGGCAGCCCCAAAGGTGAGCGCACCACTGGCGGGGCATGTCTGCGGGGTAAACAAATGCGCTGAGTAAAACCCTAATGTAATAATTAGTGCCTACTGCCATAAGTAATGCTTAACCGGGTAAAACGGCCCTCTCCCGGTGCCGGTTTAGTGCGCAGCCCCCAGAGCCGGACCCGACCGGCCGTACTGAGGCGAGCCCAGAAATGGGTATGGCAGGCCAGACTTTAAGTGCTGGTAGCCACGCTTCAGTACACTCCGTGGGCTCATAAGGCCCACGGGGGCCCCAAACACCGTTACGTTCGGGAGTTAAGCCCCGGCGGTGTTTGGGGTTGTTCCTGGTTAAGAGGACTCACGTTGAGTCCCAGATACTGTTACCCCGGGGTTATGACCCCCGGTACTGCCTGCTTACTTGCCTGCTGCTGCTAAGAGGTAGGAGGGAGTACCCACGGGTCCTGCCGGAGGCTCCGAACACCCCCTGGGCTGGGCTCCCCGTCCCCCCCAGGCCGGTGCGCCCGGTTCTCCGAAGATACTGGCCCCCCACTGGCCTTGCAGGAGGCTCCGAACACCCCCTGGGCTGGACTCCCCGTCCCCCCCAGGCCGGTGCGCCCGGTTCTCTGAAGATATTGGCCCCCCATTGGCCCTGGCAGGAGACTCCGAACACCCCCTGGGCAGGACTCCCCGTCCCCCCCGGGCCGGTGCGCCCGGTTCTCTGAAGGAGATGGCCCCCCCTTGGCCTGGCAGGAGACTCCGAACACCCCCCGGGCAGGACTCCCCGTCCCCCCCGGGCCGGTGCGCCCGGTTCTCTGAAGATATTGGCCCCCCACGGGCCTTGCAGGAGACTCCGAACACCCCCTGGGCAGGACTCCCCGTCCCCCCCGGGCCGGTGCGCCCGGTTCTCTGAAGATATTGGCCCCCCATCGGCCTGGCGGGAGGCTCCGAACACCCCCTGGGCTGGACTCCCCGTCCCCCCCAGGCCGGTGCGCCCGGTTCTCTGAAGAAGGTGGCCCCCCGTAGGCCTGGCAGGAGGCTCCGAACACCCCCTGGGCTGGACTCCCCGTCCCCCCCAAACCGGTACGCCCGGTTGTTGGAAGATGATGGCTCCCCATTGGCCTTGAAGGATGCCCCGACCACCCCCTGGGCTGGACTCCCGTCCCCCCCCCCAGGCCAGTGCGCCCGGTTCTCCGAAGATAATGGCCCCCCATTGGCCTTGCAGGGGGCTCCGACCACCCCCTGGGCTGGACTCCCCGTCCCCCCCAAACCGGTACGCCCCGTTATTGGAAGATGATGGCTCCCCATGGGCCTTGCAGGAGGTTCCCACCACCCCCTGGGCTGGGCTCCCCGTCCCCCCCAGGCCGGTGCGCCCGGCTCTCCGAAGATGATGGCCCCCCATAGGCCCTGAAGGATGCCCCGACCATTCCCTGGGTTGGACTCCCCATCCCCCCAGGCCGATGCGCCCAGTAGTACATCCCCACAGGCCCGGCACTACACTCCGACCACCCATTGCAGGAGTTGCACTGCCCACTGCCCCCAGGCAGTGAGGCAGTGCGTTGCAGGAGTTGCACTGCCCGCTGCTGCCAGGTAGTGAGGCAGTGCGTTGCAGGAGTTCCGATGCCCACTGCCCCAGGGCAGTGAGGCACTGCATTGCAGGAGTTGCGCTGCCCACTGCCCCCAGGCAGTGCGGCAGTGTATTGCAGAAGTTGCACTGCCCACTGCCCCCAGGCAGTGGGGAAGTGCATTGCAGGAGTTGCACTGTCCACTGCCCCCAGGCAGTGAGGCAGTGCATTGCAAGAGTTCCACTGCCCATTGCCCCCAGGCAGTGAGGCAGTGCATTGCAGGAGTTCCGCTGCCCACTGCCCCCAGGCGGTGAGGCAGTGCATTGCAGGAGTTGCACTGTCCACTGCCCCTAGGCACTGAGGCAGTGCATTGCAGGAGTTGCACTGCTCACTGCCCCCAGGCAGTGAGGCAGTGCATTGCAGGAGTTGGAGTTGCACTGCCCACTCCCCCCAAGCCAGTGCGGCAGCGCATTGCAGGAGTTGCGCTGCCCACTGCCCCGAGGCAGTGCAGCGGTGTATTGCAGGAGTTGGACTGCCCACTGCCCCCAGGCAGTGCGGCAGTGCATTGCAGCAGTTCCACTGCCCACTGCCCCCAGGGCAGTGAGGCGGTGCATTGCAGGAGTTCCACTGCCCACTGCCCCCAGGCAGTGGGGCAGTACATTGCAGGAGTTCCACTGCCCACTGCCCCCAGGCAGTGAGGTAGTGCATTGCGGGAGTTTCTGTGCCCAATGCCCCAGGGCGTTGAGGCTGTGCATTGCAGGAGTTCCACTGTCCACTGCCCCCAGGCAGTGAGGCAGTGCATTGCAGGAGGTCCACTGCCCACTGCCCCCGGGCAGTGAGGCAGTGCATTGCAGGAGTTGCACTGCCCACTGCACCCAGGCAGTGAGGTAGTGCATTGCAAGAGTTCCACTGCCCACTGCCCCCAGGCAGTGAGGCAGTGCATTGCAGGAATTCCACTGCCCACTGCCCCCAGGCAGTGAGGCAGTGCATTGCAGGAGTTGCACTGCCCACTGCCCCCAGGCAGTGGGGCAGTGCATTGCAGGAGTTCCACTGCCCACTGCCCCCAGGCACCGAGGCAGTGCATTGCAGGAGTTGCACTGTCCACTGCCCCAAGGGCAGTGAGGTAGTGCATTGCAGGAGTTGCACTGCCCACTGCCCCCAGGCAGTTAGGCAGTGCATTGCAGGAGTTCCACTGCCCACTGCCCCCAGGCAGTGAGGCAGTGCATTGCAGGAGTTGCACTGCCCACTGCCCCCAGGCAGCGAGGCAGTGCATTGCAGGAGTTCCACTGCCCACTGCCCCCAGGCAGTGAGGCCGTGCATTGCAGGAGTTGGAGTTGCACTGCCCACTGCCCCCAGGCAGTGAGGCAGTGCATTGCAGGAGTTGCACTGCCCACTGCCCCGGGGCAGTTCGGCAGTGTATTGCAGGAGTTGCACTGCCCACTGACCCAGGGCAGTGAGGCAGTGCATTGCACAGGTTGCACTGCCCGCTGCCCCCAGGCGGGGGCAGTGAGGCAGTGCATTCCAGGAGCTCCACTGCCCACTGCTCTGGGACATTGAGGCAGTGCATTGCACGAGTTGCACTGTCAACTGCCCCCAAGCAGTGAGGCAGTGCATTGCAGGAGGTCCACTGCCCACTGCCCCCAGGCAGTGAGGCAGTGCATTGCAAGAGTTGCACTGCCCGCTGCCCCCAGGCAATGGGGCAGTGCATTGCAGGAGTTCCACTGCCCACTGCCCCCAGGCAGTGAGGCAGTGCGTTGCAGGCGTTCCACTGCCCACTGCCCCCAGGCAGTGGGGCAGTGCATTGCAGGAGTTGCACTGCCTACTGCCCCCAGGCAGTGAGGCAGTGCACTGCAGGAGTTCCACTGCCCGCTGCCCCCAGGCGGTGAGGAGGAGGAGGAGGAGGAGGAGCGCCTGCCGCGGTCCCACGTACGGTGAGCCTTGGCGTCGTCCCTCGGGGGCCCCACGCAGGCTCTGCCGAGGGAGTCCTCCGTCTTACCTCCGCTAGAGTAAGACGAATCTCGTCGCACACCTGAGAACGCCCCTCCCAGCAGGCCGTCTGGGTCTAAGCGCCGGTGTACGACCACGCTACGGTCCGATCTGCTCTCCGGTCCCGGCCACCGACCGCTCCGACCTGTCCTGGATAACACCCGCGGTGATGTCCCAGGATCAACGGGCACGGAAGGTGTGGGTCTCCCGGGGCATCACCCCCGACTTGAAAACGTCGCCGGGCTAAATAGAACGCGGCCCAGCACGACTATGCGCACTGCCGGCGGGCTGAGTACCGCCGGCGGCGCGTGTACGGTCACGTTACACGATCACGCGCACCGCCGGTGGCCTGGGTATCCCCGGGTTCTGTGGGTGCGGGACGTGCGTTAGCGCCTTGTCGGCGCACGGTTGTCTGGGCGCCGCCATGGTGGCGCGCTGCCCTGGAGGTCGTGCTGTGGCGACGCACTGGTGAGTTGGCGGCACCACGGTGGTGCTCCGCCATCGTTGTCGCGGCACATTGGTGCTTGGCTGTTGGGGCGGTGCGTCTGTGGTGCTCTGCCCTGGAGGTCGCGCCACGACGGCGTACGTCTACGGCGAAGGCACCACGACGGTGTCCTGCCATTGCGCCTGGTGGCTGGGCGAGGCGGTGAGGACCGCCGAAGTCACGCGAGGCGGTGAGCACCGCCGACGACAAAGCACCCCTGCACGAGGTGTCACGGTTAGCGGAGCGCCAGGTGCAGACCCAACAATGGTGCCTCGAATATTGGCCTGGAGGAAACACCATGGCAAGGCTGGCGCAAACGCTCCACGGGTCTGGGCGGCGCCACGGTGGCGCTCTGCACCGGAAACCGCGCCACGACGGCGCACGTGCGTGTTGGCGGCACAATGATCGTGCTTTGCCACTGAGCCGGCGCCACGACAACGCACGGGCGTTCAGTCGGCGCCGCGACGGCGTACCCGGGCGTTGGCGGCACCACGGTGGTGCTCTGCGACTGTGCTGGTGTCGCATGGCCCTAGAGGAGGCACAGCAATGGCATACCTGTGCGTCAGCCGCGCCACGATGGCGCACGTGCACGCTGGCGGCACCACGATGGCGCTTCGCCATTGGACTGGCGTCACGGCTGGGCAGTGCCACGATGGCGCTCTGCCCCGAAGATCTTGCCACGGCGGCGCACGTATTTGTTGTCGGCACCACGGTGGTACCCTGCCAGTGAGCCGGCGCGTGAAGGGGGAGCGTGGGTAAGCCTGGGCGGCTGGGGGGCCCTCGGAGGGTGGCAGGGGTGGGCCCTGGGCTGACGCGGGTGAGTGAGCGAGTGAGTGAGTGGGTGAGTGAGCGAGTGAGTGAGTGGGTAAACACGTGGCCGTTGCCTGGTTGTGCTTGTGGGCAATCCGTCCCACAGCTACCATCCTGGGGGTTTTTATCCTGGTGCCAGGCCACCAGATATCGAGCAGGTGCACTGTGTGTGGCAGTGGTGCATCTGCCCCTCACAGGCTGCACCTCTGGCCCAGGGAGGAGTCCTGGACGGGTGGCGGGCGGGGTGGGCCCGGCCGGTGAGGCAGTGCATTGCAAGAGTTCCACTGCCCACTGCCCCAGGGCAGTGAGGCAGTGCGTTGCAGGAGTTGCAACGCCCACTGCCCCCAGGCAGTGAGGCAGTGCATTGCAGGAGTTCCACTGCCCACCGCCCCCAGGCAGTGAGGCGGTGTGTTCCTGGAGGTCCACTGCCCACTGCCCCCAGGCAGTGAGTCGGTGCATTGCAGGAGTTCCGCTGCCCACTGCCCCCGGGCAGTGAGGCAGTGCATTGCAGAAGTTGCACTGCCCAGTGCCCCCCGGCAGCGAGGCAGTGCATTGCAGGAGTTGCACTGCCCGCTGCCCCCCAGGTAGTGCGGCAGTGTAGTGCAGGAGTTGCACTGCCCACTGCCCCAGACAGTGAGGCAGTGCATTGCAGGAGGTCCACTGCCCACCGCCCCCAGGCAGTGAGGCAGTGCATTGCTGGAGTTCCACTGCCCACTGCCCCCAGGCAGTTAGGCAGTGTGTTGGAGGAGTTCCACTGCCCGTTGCCCCCAGGCAGTGAGGTAGTGCATTGCAGAGGTTGCACTACCCACTGCCCCCAGGTAGTGAGGCAGTGCATTGCAGGAGTTCCACTGCCTACTGCCTGAGGGCAGTGAGGCAATGCATTGCAGGAGTTGCACTGCCCACTGCCCCCGGACAGTGAGGCAGTGCATTGCAGGAGTTGCACTGCCCACCGCCGCAAGGCAGTGAGGCAGTGCATTGCAGGAGTTCCACTGCCCACTGCCCCAGGGCAGTGAGGCCGTGCATTGTAGAAGTCGCACTGCCCACTGCCCCTAGGTAGTGAGGCAGTGCATTGCAGGAGTTGCACTGCCTAATGCCCCCAGGCAGTGAGGCAGTGTATTGCAGGAGTTGCACTGCCTACTGCCCCAGGGCAGCGAGGTAGTGCATTGCAGGAGTTGCACTGCCCACTGCCCCAGGGCAGTGCGGCAGTGTATTGCAGGAGTTGCACTGCCCACTGCCCCCGGGCAGTGAGGCAGTGCATTGCAGGAGTTGCACTGCCCACCGCCGCAAGGCAGTGAGGCAGTGTATTGCAGGAGTTGCACTGCCCACTGCCCCCAGGCAGGGAGGCAGTGCATTGCAGGAGTTGCACTGCCTACTGCCCCCAGGCAGTGAGGCAGTGCGTTGCAGGAGTTGCACTGCCTACTGCCCCAGGGCAGGAGGAGGAGGAGGAGGAGGAGCGCCTGCCGCGGTCCCACGTACGGTGAGCCTTGGCGTCGTCCCCCGGGGGCCCCACGCAGGCACAGCCGAGGGAGTCCTCCGTCTTACCTCCGCTAGAGTAAGACGAATCTCGTCGCACACCTGAGAACGCCCCTCCCAGCAGGTCGTCTGGGTCAAAGCGCCGGTGTACGACAACGCTACGGTCCGATGTGCTCTCCGGTCCCGGCCACCGACCGCTCCGAACTGTCCTGGATCCACCCGAGGTAGCGTCCCAGGATCAACGGGCACGGAAGGTGTGGGTCTCCCGGGGCATCACCCCCGACTTGCAAACGTCGCCGGGCTCAATAGAACGCGGCCCAGCACGACTATGCGCACTGCCGGTGGGCTGAGTACCGCCGGCGTCGCGAGTACGGCCACGCTACACGATCACGCGCACCGCCGGTGGCCTGGGTACCCCCGGGTTATGTGAGTGCGGGACGTGCGTCATAGCCATAGCACCACGGTGGTGCACCGCTGTGGAGGTCACCGACGACGCCCGGCCGCAAAGGCCGAGCCCAAACGACGAGCCCTACGATACGTGCACCGAGACGGTACGTGACCGAGAAAGTGGCACCACGATGGTGCCCGAGCGAGACGGCGACGTTCGCCGATGGCCCGTGAGGCGGTGAGTACCGCCGATGACTCGTCACCTCTGCACGGGGTGTCACGGAGGGTGGCGGAGCGCCAGGTGCAGACCCCGCCATGGTGCCTCGAGTATTGGCCTGGAGGACACACCATGGCCAGGCTGGCGCACGGAGAACGTTTGGGCAGCGCCACGGTTGCGCTCTGCCCTGAAGGTTGCGCCACGACGGCGCACGTGTACGTTGACTGCACCACGGTGGTGCCACGTCACTGAACTGGCGCCACGTCGGCGCAGGGCTGTCTGGGCAGCGCCGCGGTGACGTTCTGCCCTGAGGATTGCGCCACGATGGCGCACGTGTACGTTGGCGGCACCACGATGGCGCTCTGCCACTGAACTGGCGCCACGGAGGCATAGGGGTGTCTGGGCAGTGCCACGACGGCGCCGTGCCCCGAACACTGCGCCACGGCGGCACACGTGCACGTTGGCTGCACCCCGGTGGTGTGCTGCCACTTAAGTGGCGCCACGTTGGCGCTGGATTGTTTGGCCGGTGCCGTGGCGGCGCTCTGCCGAGAAGGCCGCGCCACGACGGCGCTTTGCACTGAATGCCGCGCCACGACGGCGCACGGGTACGTTCGCGGCACCATGATGGTGCCCTGCCACTGAGCCCACGCCATGTCGGCGGAGAGCTGTCGGGGCAGGCGCCACGTTGGCGTCTAGCGGTCGGGGGGAGGCCATGTATGTGCATCTGTCCCCCACAGGACTGCATGTCTGGCCCAGGGAGGGGTCCTGGACGGTTGGCGGGCGGGGTGGGCCCGGCCTGACACAGGGAAGACGCACGAGAAATCGAGACGTATCACAACTGGCTTCGAGCGTGGCAGTGCGTGTGGGCAATCCGTCCCACAGCTACCATCCTGAGGGTTTTTAGACTGGTGCCAGGTCACTGCCCACTGCCCACTGCCCCCAGGCAGTGAGGCAGTGCATTGCAGGAGTTCCACTGCCCACTGCCCCCAGGCAGTGAGGCCGTGCATTGTAGAAGTTGCACCGCCCACTGCCCCCAGGCAGTGAGGCACTGCATTGCAGGAGTTGGAGTTGCACTGCCCACTGCCCCCAAGCAGTGAGGCGTGCATTGCAAAAGTTGCACTGCCCACTGCCCCCAGGCAGTGCAGCAGTGTATCGCACGAGTTGCACTGCCCACTGACCCAGGGCAGTGAGGCAGTGCATTGCAGAGGTTGCACTGTCCTTGCCCCCAGGCAGTGAGGCAGTGCATTGCAGGAGTTGCACTGTCCACTGCCCCCAGGCGGCGAGGCAGTGCATTGCAGGAGTTGCACTGCCCACTGCCCCCAGGCAGTGAGGCAGTGCACTGCAGGAGTTCCACTGCCCGCTGCCCCCATGCGGTGAGGCGGTGCATTGCAGGAGTTCCACTGCCCACTGACCCAGGGCAGTGAGGCAGTGCATTGCAGAGGTTGCACTGTCCGTGGCCCGAGGCAGTGAGGCAGTGCATTGCAAGAATTCCACTGCCCACTGCTCTGGGACAGTGAGGCGGTGCATTGCAGGAGTGGCACTGTCCACTGCCCCCGGGCAGTGCGGCAGTGCATTGCAGGAGTTCCACTGCCCACTGCCCCCAGGCAGTGAGGCAGTGCATTGCAGGAGTTGCACTGTCCACTTCCCCCAGGCGGCGAGGCAGTGCATTGCAGGAGTTGCACTGCCCACTGCCCCCAGGCAGTGAGGCAGTGCACTGCAGGAGTTCCACTGCCTGCTGCCCCCATGCGGTGAGGCAGTGCATTGCAGGAGTTCCACTGCCCACTGACCCAGGGCAGTGAGGCAGTGCATTGCAGAGGTTGCACTGTCCGTGCCCCCGGGCAGTGAGGCAGTGCATTGCAAGAATTCCACTGCCCACTGCCCCAGGGCAGTGAGGTAGTGCATTGCAGGAGTTCCACTGCCCACTGCTCTGGGACACTGAGGCAGTGCATTGCAGGAGTTGCACTGTCCACTGCTCCCAAGCAGTGGGGCAGTGCATTGCAGGAGTTCCACTGCCCATTGCCCCCAAGCAGTGAGGTAGTCCATTGCAGGAGGTCCACTGCCCACTGCCCCCAGGCAGTGGGGCAGTGCATTGCAAGAGTTGCACTGCCCGCTGCCCCCAGGCAATGGGGCAGTGCATTGCAGGAGTTCCACTGCCCACTGCCCACAGGCAGTGAGGCAGTGCGTTGCAGGCGTTCCACTGCTCACTGCCCCCAGGCAGCGAGGGAGTGCATTGCAGGAGTTGCACTGCCTCACTGCCCCCAGGCAGTGAGGCAGTGCACTGCAGGAGTTCCACTGCCCGCTGCCCCCAGGCGGTGAGGCAGTGCATTGCAAGAGTTCCACTGCCCACTGCCCCAGGGCAGTGAGGCAGTGCGTTGCAGGAGTTCCACTGCCCACTGCCCCCAGGCAGTGAGGCGGTGTGTTCCTGGAGGTCCACTGCCCACTGCCCCGAGGCAGTGGGTCGGCGCATTGCAGGAGTTCCGCTGCCCACTGCCCCCGGGCAGTGAGGCAGTTCATTGCAGAAGTTGCACTGCCCACTGCCCCCCGGCGGAGACAGTGCATTGCAGGAGTTGCACTGCCCACTGCCCCCCAGGCAGTGCGGCAGTGTATTGCAGGAGTTGCACTGCCCACTGCCCCAGACAGTGAGGCAGTGCATTGCAGGAGGTCCACTGCCCACCGCCCCCAGGCAGTGAGGCAGTGCATTGCAGGAGTTCCACTGCCCACTGCCCCGAGGCAGTTAGGCAGTGTGTTGCAGGAGTTCCACTGCCCGTTGCCCCCAGGCAGTGAGGTAGTGCATTGCAGAGGTTGCACTACCCACTGCCCCCAGGTAGTGAGGCAGTGCATTGCAGGAGTTCCACTGCCTACTGCCCGAGGGCAGTGAGGCAATGCATTGCAGGAGTTGCACTGCCCACTGCCCCCGGGCAGTGAGGTAGTGCATTGCAGGAGTTGCACTGCCCACTGCCGCAAGGCAGTGAGGCAGTGCATTGCAGGAGTTCCACTGCCCACTGCCCCAGGGCAGTGAGGCCGTGCATTGTAGAAGTCGCACTGCCCACTGCCCCCAGGCAGTGAGGCAGTGCATTGCAGGAGTTGCACTGCCTACTGCCCCCAGGCAGTGAGGCAGTGTATTGTTGGAGTTGCACTGCCTACTGCCCCAGGGCAGCGAGGCAGTGCATTGCAGGAGTTGCACTGCCCACTGCCCCAGGGCAGTGCGGCAGTGTATTGCAGGAGTTGCACTGCCCACTGCCCCCGGGCAGTGAGGCAGTGCATTGCAGGAGTTTCACTGCCCACGGCCGCAAGGCAGTGAGGTAGTGCATTGCAGGAGTTGCACTGCCCACTGCCCCTGGGCAGTGAGGCAGTGCATTGCAGGAGTTTCACTGCCCACGGCCGCAAGGCAGTGAGGTAGTGCATTGCAGGAGTTGCACTGCCCACTGCCCCTGGGCAGTGAGGCAGTGCATTGCAGGAGTTGCACTGCCCACCGCCGCAAGGCAGTGAGGCAGTGTATTGCAGGAGTTGCACTGCCCACTGCCCCCAGGCAGGGAGGCAGTGCATTGCAGGAGTTGCACTGCCCACTGCCCCCAGGCAGTGAGGCAGTGCATTGCAGGAGTTGCACTGCCTACTGCCCCAGGGCAGCGAGGCAGTGCATTGCAGGAGTTGCACTGCCCACTGCCCCAGGGCAGTGCGGCAGTGTATTGCAGGAGTTGCATTGCCCACTCCCCCAGGCAGTGAGGCAGTGCGTTGCAGCAGGTCCACTGCCCACTGCCCCCAGGCAGTGAGGCAGTGCATTGCAGGAGTTGCACTGCCTACTGCCCCAGGGCAGTGAAGCATTGCATTGCAGGGGTTCCACTGCCCACTGCCCCCAGGCAGTGTGGCAGTGTGTTGTAGGAGGTCCACTGCCCACTGCCCCCAGGCAGTCGGGCAGAGTCGTGAAGGAGTTGCACCGCCCACTGCCCCCAGGCAGTGCGGCCATATATTGCAAGAGTTCCACCGCCCACCTGGTGACCTGGCACCAGTCTAAAAACCCTCAGGATGGTAGCTGTGGGACGGATTGCCCACACGCACTGCCACGCTCGAAGTCAGTCGTGATACGTCTCGATTTCTCGTGCGTCTTCCCTGTGTCAGGCCGGGCCCACCCCGCCCGCCAACCGTCCAGGACCCCTCCCTGGGCCAGACATGCAGTCCTGTGGGGGACAGATGCACATACGTGACCTCCCCCCGACCGCCAGACGCCAACGTGGCGCCTGCCCCGACAGCTCTGCGCCGACATGGCGCGGGCTCAATGGCAGGGCACCATCATGGCGCCGCGAACGTACCCGTGCGCCGTCGTGGCGCGGCCTTCTGGGCAGAGCGCCGTCGTGGCGCGGCCTTCTGGGCGGAGCGCCGTCGTGGCGCGGCCTTCTTGGCAGAGCGCCGCCGTGGCGCCGCCCAAACAGTCCGTGGCAAGATCTTCGGGGCAGAGCGCCATCGTGGCACTGCCCAGCCGTGACGCCAGTCCAGTGGCGAAGCGCCATCGTGGTGCCGCCAGCGTGCACGTGCGCCATCGTGGCGCGGCTGACGCACAGGTATGCCATTGCTGTGCCTCCTCTAGGGCCATGCGACACCAGCACAGTCGCAGAGCACCACCGTGGTGCCGCCAACGCCCGGGTACGCCGTCGCGGCGCCGACTGCACGCCCGTGCGTTGTCGTGGCGCCGGCTCAGTGGCAGGGCACAATCGTTGTGCCGCCAACACGCACGTGCGCCGTCGTGGCGCGGTTTCCGGTGCAGAGCGCCACCGTGGCGCCGCCCAGACCCGTGGAACGTTTGCGCCAGCCTTGCCATGGTGTTTCCTCCAGGCCAATATTTGAGGCACCATTGTTGGGTCTGCACCTGGCGCTCCGCTAACCGTGACACCTCGTGCAGGGGTGCTTTGTCGTCGGCGGTGCTCACCGCCTCGCGTGACTTCGGCGGTCCTCACCGCCTCGCCCAGCCACCAGGCGCAATGGCAGGACACCGTCGTGGTGCCTTCGCCGTAGACGTACGCCGTCGTGGCGCGACCTCCAGGGCAGAGCACCACAGAAGCACCGCCCCAACAGCCAAGCAACAATGTGCCGCGACAACGATGGCGGAGCACCACCGTGGTGCCGCCAACTCACCAGTGCGTCGCCACAGCACGACCTCCGGAGCAGTGCGCCACCATGGCGGCGCCCAGACAACCGTGCGCCAACAAGGCGCTGACGCACGTCCCGCACCCACAGAACCCGGGGGTACCCAGGCCACCGGCGGTGCGCGTGATCGTGTAGCGTGGCCGTACTCGCGACGCCGGCGGTACTCAGCCCGCCGGCAGTGCGCAAAGTCGTGCAGGGCCGCGTTCTATTTAGCCCGGCGACGTTTTCAAGTCGGGGGTGATGCCCCGGGAGACCCACACCTTCCGTGCCCGTTGATCCTGGGACATCTCCTCGGGTGTTATCCAGGACAGTTCGGAGCGGTCGGTGGCCGGGACCGGAGAGCAGATCGGACCGTAGCGTGGTCGTACACCGGCGCTTAGACCCAGACGGCCTGCTGGGAGGGGCGTTCTCAGGTGTGCGGCGAGATTCGTCTTACTCTAGCGGAGGTAAGACGGAGGACTCCCTCGGCAGAGCCTGCGTGGGGCCCCCGAGGGACGACGCCAAGGCTCACCGTACGTGGGACCGCGGCAGGCGCTCCTCCTCCTCCTCCTCCTCCTCCACCGCCCACTGCCCCCAGGCTGTGAGGCAGTGCATTGCAGGAGTTGCACTGTCCACTGCCCCCAGGCAGTGAGGCAGTGCATTGCAGGAGTTGCACTGCCCACTGCCCCCGGGCAGTGCGGCAGTGCATTGCAGGAGTTCCACTGCCCACTGCCCCCAGGCAGTGAGGCAGTGCATTGCAGGAGTTGCACCGCCTACTGCCCCCAGGCAGTGAGGCAGTGCATTGCAGGAGTTGCACTGCCCACTGCCCCCAGGCAGTGAGGCAGTGCATTGCAGGAGTTGCACTGCCCACTGCCCCCAGGCAGTGAGGCATTGCACTGCAGGAGTTCCACTGCCCGCTGCCCCCATGCGGTGAGGCAGTGCATTGCAGGAGTTCCACTGCCCACTGCCCCAGGGCAGTGAGGCAGTGCGTTGCAGGAGTTGCACCGCCCACTGCCCCCCGGCAGTGGGGCGGTGCATTGCAGGAGTTCCACTGCCCACTGCCCCCAGGCAGTGCGGTGGTGTGTTGCAGGATGTCCACTGCCCACTGCCCCCAGGCAGTGAGTCGGTGCATTGCAGGAGTTGCACTGCCCATTGCCCCAAGGCAGTGAGGCAGTGCATTGCAGGAGTTCCGCTGCCCACTGCCCCAGGGCAGTGAGGCAGTGCATTGCAGAAGTTGCACTGCCCACTGCCCCCAGGCAGCGAGGCAGTGCATTGCAGGAGTTGCACTGCCCACCGCCCCCCAGGCGGTGCGGCAGTGTATTGCAGGAGTTGCACTGCCCACTGCCCCAGACATTGAGGCAGTGCATTGTAGGAGGTCCACTGCCCACTGCCCCCAGGCTGGTGACCTGGCACCAGTCTAAAAACCCTCAGGATGGTAGCTGTAGGACGGATTGCCTACACGCACTGCCACGCTCGAAACCTGTCGTGAATCGTCGTGATAGTCGTGCCACCACGTGACTCAGCTCTGCCATCGTGGCCCCCTCTCCGCTCAGCTCCACCCGTATGGTGCACTGTCTCTCTCCCTCTTAATCCCGTGTCTCCAAGGGCTGAGTGCCGCACCTCAAGTGCGTCCCTCCCCCTTGCTAGCCATTTCCTGCTCACAGTGGGCATGTCGTTCTAAGTTCGGCTCTGGCAAGACGTCGACCTCGCCGTGGCAATCTTCCAGGCCGCTACGCGGGGAGCCGCGACGGGGACTGCATTCGACGTATCCGCCGCTCAAGCGTGACGCCTTGTGCAGGGGTATCATCAGTCGTCCGATTCGTCGTCCCACCGTGGGGCCCTCTCCCTCGTGCGCCACTAGGGTTGCAGCACCACGCGCCAGCGCGGTGCTCCCCTCGCACCCCCGCCCTCGTGTGTCCTGGGACCCCCGCTCGCCGACCCGGTCCGCCAGGCGGCCCCGTGTTACTCCGCGCCATCGCGCCATGCTCTTTGTTTCGTCACACTATGGCCACGCTCGTGGTACCCCTTGTTTCTTTCCTGCGCGCCCCATCCGATTGGGGCTACCTATGATGTCAGTGCACCTCCGTTTACCAACACCTCGATTTGTTACCCCCCCCGACACTTTGCGGCCACAGGCCACCCGCTCTTTTCTTACCACAGCCTACCATGTCAGACCGCTCAACACCGCCCCAGGACACCCCCTCTCCCGCCCCCGACACCGGTCGAGGCGGCGCCATTCGTCGGGGGACGTTCCCCATGTTTCTGATGGACATTGCCCAGTCCGAAGATGCTGACCGTCTCCTGCGGGAGCTGGACATGCTGAAGGATGACGCACTGGAAGCAGCAGATACAGCTATCCAGGCCACCGACCCCGCCCTGGCTGACTTGTGTGATGCCCTGCGATGGACGGCTGCCAACGGCGACATCCAGGCTATTACAGCTGTGACGGGGGTGTGGACGCCGCGGGGGCTCCTGCTCACAGCCACCGTAACAGTCGCCGCAGGCCCGTCTGACACGAAGGTCATCGAACACGTCCCCCTGTCGCTGGTGCAAGGAGGCCCGCTGCTGGAGTATGTCTCCAAGGACCCTGAGGCCCTCACAGCGGCACTCGTCACGCGGTGGAGTCCAAGCCATGCTCCAATCTCAGCGTCACGCCTCCGCAGCCAAGTCTTCAAGGGCCTGTACACGGCCCGCGAACAGCCGCCGCCTGTCGACACTACCGCCCCTCCAGACATCCAAAGCCAGAAGGTCTCCCACAAGATCCACAAACCCATCAGCCAGTTCCTTGCCCCCCACCTCAGACCGTCATGGGACCGCCTCCGCACCCGAGAGGTGGTTGCGGCGTTTTGGGCGCTACCCAACGACGTGCATGCGGTCCTGCAAGCGGCCCATATCCCGACGAAAGACCTTGTCCCGCTGAAGTTCGGACTCCTGGCGTGGGCCTCCTCCGTCTGCCTCACAGGGCAGTACACGCCAGCCCCGGTTCCTACGCCCCCCGCCCTCGCCAACAAGGGCATGTGGACCCCCGAGCAGCTGCGGCCGCTGCTCGAATGCTGGCTCCTGCCAATCCGCAGCGTGGAGCTGCTGCATCAGATCGAGCAGGCTGGCGAACATTCCTGGGCCACAGCCCCCACTTTCGCCCTGCTGCAGGCCGGCATCGCCGACACTGCCAGCCCGCCCCCGCTCACACCGCCCAGCCACGCGCCTTACCTCATCAAAGGGCAAGCAGCGCCCAGCCCCGCCGGCACTCTGTTCGCCACGGCGGCGTTCACCCCAGCGTCAGCCCTGTACAAGTCCCAAGACAAGCCCACCCCTTCGGGGTCCGAACCATCGCGTTCATCACTGTTGCCCGAACAGACAAGGCTTTCTTTCAATCTCCCAGAGCCTGCCTCCCAGGTGCCACTAGCTGCCGCGGACCCCACGCCTCCGGAGTCACCAGCCCCGGCCGTCGGGTCAGCCCCCCCCAGTCCCTCCCAGGTGGGGGAGCCTTTCGTCCCGGACCTGGGTGTCACGGCCTACTCCACCGACTACGCTCAATTGCGTGACGAGTACGAGGCCCAGCAGCGGGAGCTGGCCGTGGCACGGAGCGACCTAGAGTCCCTCACACGGGATCTGGACATGGTGCGCACAGAACGAGATAATGCCCAGCAGCAGGCCCAGCGTTACGCCGCGGCACAACGGCAGGCCGAGGCCGTTCGGCTCAACAGCTTCATCAGGTCGGTTCCTCCCCTCCTGTCCATCGCCACCGGACTCCACGGCCTCCAGTCCACGCCGCCAACGTTCGCCAACGCCGTGCGCAGTACCGTTCCGGCTTCATTCGAGCTGCCTCCCCCCGGCTCTCAGCAGTTCCTGGTCCTCGTGCCGGTCATACTCGCCACAGCAGTTCTCACCTCGCCCCAGGCACCCAACCTCGAGGAGTTGGCCGACGTCCTCCGCAGGGCTATGGCCGCGCCAAGCGCCGTGCCGGTCCCGGAGATCCCTGCGCGTGCACCCGAGTTGTCGTTCGCAGTCCCGGACCCGATCCCTAAGCCCAGGGCGGTTTCTGCCTTTCGGGCGCCGGGCGCTACTGCCCAGCCGCCGTCGCCTCTGCCGTCGCCTGCTGATGCCGCCCTGACCTCCCTGCTGGAATGGATCCCGGAGATCCCCAAGGGCTGTGAGGACGAGGTTGCGCACGCGCTCCACCTCCAGCTCTTCCGCCAGTACGGCGCGAACGTCAACACCCTCCCGCAGTCGCCGATTCGGGAACAGTGGGCCTGGGTCCACAGCCACGCGCCCAGCCTGCCCGGCATCGCGGACATCCTGCGCTCCTTCCTCTCCAACCCCCCTGCGGTCCAACGGGTTACTGACAGCCCAGCCACCTCCCCAGCAGAAGCTGCAGCCGCCAACCAGGCACAGGGCGCAGCGAAAAAGAAGGGGTATACGCCCCAAAAAATTGATCCGCAGGTTTTCTCGAAAGCCCTGTGGGTCGGCTGGCAAGAAGTCGACGATCCGCCGTCCGGTGAAGTTGATGCAGGACTCCTCCGTGGTATCCTTAGGGATAAATTTGGCGCAGGCCTTTCCTCCATTACTGAAGAACAATTGAACCATACATCCAAATTCACGATTGTCGGAGTCCGACCAGCAGAGTATGAGCGAGGCATGCGACTGACCAGGCAGCACACAGCTCGTGGCTGGCGAGTGACATGGGCCGAGTCAAAGAAACAACCGTTCACGCCCTGGGTGCCTGACCCTAACCGAGACCATCCGCCCCGGAAAACACATCGGGGAAGCCGCGGGAAGCAGCGCCGTCCACGGGACCCTGACGATCAGGTGGACCTTACGGCAACGTCAGGATCGGAAGGAGAACCGGACTCCAAATATCAGCGCAGGTACAGCCCCCGCCGCTCAGACCGGTCCCCGTCCCGCCGCCGCAGCCCAGGCCATCGCCGCGACAGCCCCCCGCAGAGGCGTCGTAGCGCGTACCGCGATGAACCCCAAGCGCATTCCAGCCGCCACGACCAACATGCAGCAGCCCCCCTCCAGCCCTACCCGTACTCGGGGGACCCCCACGACCCCCGGGTGGCCATGGCCCACAACCCCTACAGTCCCCCGCCCTGGAGCCCCCCAGCCGACCCCCACCGCTTCCAGCCGTACTTCGGTCGGCATCCGCGAGACCGGTAGCCCGGGACATGGCGGGGCGCAAAGAGGACATCCCTGACGCTGTGTCTCAGCTCCGCCACTCCCACCTCGACGGCGTCCCCCACGTCCGGGACCTGCACCTGGGCGCATACACTCCCAGCTCCCCCCCCAGAGAGTGGGGCCTGGTACCGGTGCCGGCCCCAGGCACTGCCCAGTTCATCACGCCCCCCTACGCCCTCGAAATGTGCCTGCACCTGCCGGTGGGTGTGCACGACGTTCTGGCCGTCGCCGCGGTGACCGCAGTCTGGGCGGCGAGGAACGGAGGGCTACCAATTATCTGCAAAGGCAAGAGGCCGTGAATCACACCAACACCCCAGATGGCTTGTTCTCTCCTTCCCTCTGCACCTTTGTCTTGCTGGGAACAGGACAAAAAGAGATCTCAAATTGTCATGCACGCTGAGATTGGCGGCAACATATTCGGGGAGCTATGACTGCTTCCAGAAGATCGAACTCACCGGACGCGCGTGCGCACACACAAAAGCAGGGGTATCATTTTTGAGGCGTAGTGCACTGCGCGAAGGCTGTGGCTGTTCCCCACATGCGGGGTTCGGTAGCAAACAAAGCGCCTCCCCAGCGGGAATTCGGAACCCGTCTGCATCGGGGGGTGCACACCACCATACTACCGAAGAATTCTGATGGCGAAAATGGGAAAATGGGAAAATCGACATTGGCAAGCTGTTTGGGGGCGTTGGGTGCAGGAATTGAAAAATACCACCCCGCCCGGAAATTGAACCCAGGTCTGGATCCAGTAGAATTTGATGGTCTTGACCACTTGACCACGAGGTGTTCATGCCATAAAGGGCCGATCTCCACTCATAGCCTATCTCATCTCAAAAAGTCTATGCATTGAAAAGAAGGGACTGACAAGATGACCTGTTGCACCACCTTTAGGTACAAAGGTCTGAGCAGTCACCTGCTGTGTAACAAGAAATACCACATTAGTGGTTCAAAAATTGGTAGGCATTCCGACGACCACAATGGGCACAACTCATTGGGAGCCGTGGGATCCTTTGCGATCGTGGGATTCCCTCAACTTGCAGCACATTCCCAGGCCGCCGTGCCTGCCCTATGGTTTGTCACATTGGAGTTGTGGTTGTCCAGAACGTTACAAACCGTTACCTTAGTATGGACGGGCTGGGCATCGATCCCAGGACCTCTCGCATGCTGAGCGAGCGCTCTACCACTGAGCTACACGCCCTAGTTACTTTGGCACGGTCAGCTTGAAAGCAGTCCTTCACCCTCTTGTAGCTTTCCGCTTTCCCAGCACCCAGGGTACATTTGGGGGCATGTGGGTCACTGTGGGTGGTCACAGCCTTCACATGCCGTTTTCACCATATTGTAGGTAGTCCCAAATCACTTCAAGGAAAGATGCACGTACCAGTGGCGCAAACGACACCTTGCCCTGACAACACTAGTCGTGGTTCGCGCAGCTGTTGAGACCATGGAATACGTGGAAGAAAGCGGTTTCACTGTCGATTCCAACACACTAGCCTTCCCCAACGACATCTGTAACCGACAGTTCCGCTTGCCAACCGCTTCAACCGTCGTTCCCCCGAGACTCGCCGCGCCGCGTGCACCGCGCCTGCAACTGTCACCAATGCCTGCAGGATCCGAACGCCCACTTGGGACGCAGGCTCAGCACGTGTCTTTATAAAATACAAAAAAACTGGGGTTCAGTCATCAGCTCCGGCATTCGACGCAAAGAGAGAACATGGCGGCCGGTGGGGACCATTTTGAGCCGCACGTTAGCAATCGAGGGAAAGGAATCGCCCCTCACAATGGCTGGTTCGGCACTTTCTCAAGAAATAACACCCACAAAGAGCCCTTCAGACAAGGCGTTGTCTGCGCAAAGGGCGTGTGACATTTGAAATTGAATGGGAAACAATTCATAGTGTCCACTAAAATGTATAGTGTCCTCTGGCCCTCTGCAGCGCTGTTCGCACAGCAGCGATGTTTGGTCGCGCTGCTCACAGAGATTCACACAGGCTGGTGCGTGGGTGGGTGGATGGGTGACGCCGAAAAAATTAATACTGCTCAAACTGCGCGATTGAAGATCGGAAGCTAGTACACATCAGCAACGGCATGTGTCGGCAGTGTACATGTGTGGGCATGCAGAAATTGAAAAATAACACCCCACCCGGGTTTTGAACCCAGGTCAGTATCCAATGGAAATCGGTGAGTCTGACCACTTGACCACGAGGTGTTCTTGCCAGGGCTGATCTCATCTCACAAACTCAATGAATATGTGATGGCGGTGGGGTTCGAACCCACGCCCCCGGAGAGATTGCGGCCTTAACGCAACGCCTTAGACCACTCGGCCACACCACCACGTTGCAGATCTTCTTTCTGGATGTAACATATTTGAGCACGCTATTACGGAGCCTGCTGATTGCTGTAGTGGTACAGCAGGCTGGTGCTGCAGAATGTATGGGCGGGTGGGTGGTGCTAAACCTGTTGAGCACGTGCAGCAGCACAGGTCCGCAGGGTCAGCAATGGTTAGTCATTCATGTGTGTGGGTGTGGGTGGTTGGGTGGTCGGGTGACAACATAGCTACGCTGCGTGCACAGCAGACTGGGCATCGCAGAACAACACAAATAATACATCAATACTTTGGACGTACAGCGCGAGGGGCAGAACTCCAGCAGCCCAAGCGCACAGGGAGCCCTGTGTGGATTCAGTAGGGCTCGGCCCTGCTTGCCCGTCACAGGGGGAGCACTGTACATGTGCAAACTGAGACAAACCCCTCAATGGCACTATGGGTATGGACAGGGGCGGTAGTTAGCGTTGCAGTGTTGTGATGCCGTGTGGTGGCATGGGGATGTGGTGTTGTGCTGCGTTGTGGTTGTTGCGGTACCGCTGTGGCACGGTGTCGTGGTATCAGGCGATCACAGTAGGCGTAGGCGGGAACAGGTACAGACAGGTACGGACAGGCACGGCCCCATCGCCATCTGTAACGGCGAATGTGCATTCGTACTCAGTAAATGCTCGCGGACTCACTCCTCCAGGGCCCTCTGAGCAGAAGTCCATTCGCAAAGTCAACACCGGACCCCCACAAACTCCGTTTTCCTCGTCGACTTTCGGACTGTGCGGCCCTCTCCACATCGTTGGTGGGACCTCCACACACACTACCCACGATACAGGCCGACTTCTCCAACATGTGCACTACACCCAATGCCCAGAGGACCCCGCAGTGTGAGAGCCCCAGCACAGTGGGCCATGGCCAAATTCAACTTGCACCAACTGCGAGGTTCAGTTCCTGACTCCAACTGTAGGCTACGGCCCGGCTATTGCTTAGTAATCCGCAAGGGGGGCAGGGGGTCATTCAGAGGCCTCAGTGGCTGCAGATGACCCACCCACCCACCCACCCACAACCCACCCCCACCCTTCCTTCACGCTGCATGTTACTGCTTGGTGCTCCATTGTTTCTTTTGCCGTCGGTTCGTCCGTGCTCCCCTACGGAGAAGTGGGGCTGGGGACTGGGGAGGGGGGGGGGGGGGCGCTGGCGAAGGCCAAGCCGCCATTGGCATCGCCAATAGGGCGTATTCATCGGCGCGGGGATGGTCGGTGCGGCACTCAGTGGCACTCTCATGCTGGTACTCGGTGGGATCCACCTACATGCAACGCTTGCCGGGCAATGCATTTGTCTTGTCGCGGGCTGGGACGACAGTGGCTCTGCGAGGCCACCGGGTGGATGGAGGCGAGAGGAGTGTTCTCACTGCGGAGCTCGACACATGCGGTTTGCGGGCACAGCATGAACCTGCGGACGGTGCTCAGTGCTTCTGTGTGCTGACTCAGGGGGGCGCTGAGTTCGCACTCATTCAGTGAGCTTAGTGAATGTTTGGTTGACATAGCCTGTTTGACACAGCCACCTATACCAAGAGCTACTGGATTGCAACCATTCGGGCCGCAATGGGTCAGGTGTGGAACCGCCACTTTCGCTCCAGCCGCGCCTGCCCCACGGCCTTCCTTGCGTAATCAGTTCTCAAGTTTGCGCTTGTGGCCAGTGGCCTGCTGCATTGTTCCAGTGTTCCAGTCCCTGCCTCCCTGGCTGGGGTCAGGGATTTGGGATCAGGACTTTGGGTTCTGGGTTGCAACCATTCCGGGGGGGGGGGGGTTGCAAAGAGGGGGGGTTCACTTGCTGGACACCGATGGGCACTCGCGTACAGCCTGGGCGGGCCCATCACCCCGTCACGCCCCACACACGGAAGGGGGCAGATCGCCCCCCCGGGTCCTGCCTCCCGGCAACCCAACAACACACGTGGGCATGTGGATGCGCACGGCATTGCAGGGGGCTTCAGGTCAGGAAAGTGTTGTGGTGGTCTGCACGGGTGTGAGGGTCCGCCTGCTCGGCATGGACAGGGGGATGCATCTGCAGTGCCACCTGCCGTCAAAAGGTCCATCAAAACATCCATCAAAACGTCCATCAAAACGTCCATCGAAAAGTCCATCAGCTGAATGACAACTTCATCAAAAAGTACTTAAAAAGCTTTATCAAAAAGTCCATCAAAAAAGTGCATCAAAATAAATATATCCATCAAAACGGCCATCAACTCCGTCACAAGGTCCATCGAAAGTATAGATGATAGTTAATTAAAACTGTTGCAAAAAGGCCATCAAAAATTGAGGTCAGCTGGTGTGCAGGGGAGAGGGGGGGGGGGGTTGACGATGTTCTGCCTTGCCCACCGGCATCCCTTCCATCGGTTGTTACAGAATGGGGGCGAATGACAAATGTGACTTGCAGCGTGTGCAAACGCAAGGACTGTGTCTCTGTACGGAGTGCCCCACAGGGGGGGGGGGTCCCCTTGTGACTTTTTCTGCACCTCATCACCATCCCCCCCCCTGCCTGTGGTTGGTCCCCCCATGGTGCGTCAGGGGCATTACAAAGTCCAAAGACTGCACCTGGGCCCAGTAACTGTTCGGAGGTGCCCGGCGTTTTGACATGGTTCGGTGTTGGGTAGCAAGGCCGCGTGTGTTGCTTGGCGATGGGCCCTGGGTTCTGTGCCCTCTGTGTGTGCCGCGCCCGACTGTGGCCCTGGCCATGCCCGACAGCAATGCCTCACCCGGCACCAGCCGGCCGACGGTGGGCTGTTGCGCACTACGCCCCGGGCACGTCCAGCGGTGCTCAAATGCAAGGCCCCAGGGGCATCCCCCCCGCCCCCCCTCGCGGGAGCAACGCCTGCGCCAGAGCAACAGCCGGTGTTGTTTCCGCAACTTTCAGAGGGCTTTACCAGATCGGCAACTGTGACGGCGGCAGGGGATGAGGGGTAGGGGAGAGCGTCGGCACCCCCAAGAGAATCGGAGACCCCGGGCAAGGGGCACGGGAGGGCCCACAGCAAAGACACTTGAGCCCTTGGCGCGGGTCGTTCTCTCGCACCGTGTACACTAAGGGTGAGGCTTGGGGGGCGGCACAGTGGCTCTGCCACATCCTGCTTCTGCTCCTACCCCTGTACGCACAGCGTGCAGGACCTCAATCGGCTGCTTTCTTTCCACAGCTTTCGGAATCACGGAATTTGTTGGTTCTTTTTCTGGTGGTCCATGAAGACTAGGGCATTGTTGTGATCTGGGGCTGGGGATGGTACTTTAGGGATGCCGACTGCCGTTCTCCAACCCCTTTCCCCCCCCTTTGTGTCCTTTGGAGGTGGGGATTGGGGGATGGGGGATCACCCGACGATGAGCACATGCACAGCACAGCGGTCACTGCAGGTGTCTGCCAAACAACCCCCTTGTCAGAGCAACCGGAGGTGTTGTTTCTGTCACATTTTGGTTCGTTGGGTGGGGGAAAATTGGCTTGCGCACGGGGGGTCGTTCGAGCCCCTCTTGGAGACCCCCCCCTTCAGGGTTTGCGTGACGGGGACCCCAGACGGGCTGAAGGGGGGGTGTGACCTAATTAAAAAAAAGACAAATGCAAACCAGAGGTAATGCACTCCACAGTCAGGCATAAGTGCATCTGTATTCTCTATGCCAAACCTGGTTGAACCTCAAGACACACACTGTGTCTGAAACAGAAAACAGAACATCATGTCTGACTACCGTTAGTCAGACAATCACAGTCAGTAGCTGTCAGTCAGACATCAGCAATCAGTGTCGGATAAAGACACCATGCATTACCGGCATGGCCGAAGGGGCTGAAGGGGGGGAGGGGGGGTTCTAGGCACCCCGACACATGTGGCTCAAAACGATCCAATTCTTCTGCCGCTGGTAATTCATCATTTAGACCAGCATCTTTGGACTGGCCTGTCATAAGAGCCCCTTGTGCAGACGCCCCCCCCCCCCCCCGGTACAAGCCAATTGTCCACTACCCTTTGGTGTTGCTCTTGCAGGTGTGGCGGGGGGGGGGCATACAGCACAGGCTGGGCTGCAGGTCGGCAAAGGACTACACAGGCGAGGCAGGTGAGGCAGAGGCCGGGGACAACATCAAATATCAAGAGGTGGCCAGCAGAGTGTTGCCCACCTGCACCCGCACGGGCAGGGCACATCGCCAGAGCGTTCAGATGGTGCACTTTCTGAAGCCTCTCACTGCCACTGGGAGACGACAGCCTCCCACTTGCGCATGGGTCAGGAGACTGGTGGTCAGACCGGGGTCCCATGCGTGTGCCATGTTTGGAGAAGGCCGTGCTTGCGCCCTGGAGGAGGTGGGGGATGGGGGGGGGGGGGGAACATCATGCAGACCCTGGTGTCTGAGTCAGTGGGACCCACCCACATCTGATGTCTGACTCAGTGGGACTCCATCGGATGAAGCCCCAGGTCACTTGCCTCGCCTGTGTAGTCCTTTGCCGACCAAACCCCACCCCCCTGCCAGACGCTGCCGGACGCCCAAGGAAAGTTTGCCAGACACCAGCTCCAACTCCGATCACGCACATTCTCTCAAAAAATCCATCAACAAGTCTATCAAAAATAGTCGTTTAAAAAGTCCGTTGAATCCATCAAAAAGTCCATGAAAAGCTCCATAAAAACGTCCACCAACTCCATCAAACATTCCATTATAAATGCCATTATAAAGTCCATCAAAAAGACCAGCCTAAGTCCATGAAAAGGTATATCAACTGCATCAAAAAGTCCACCAAAAAGTCCGTCAGAGGGTCCAAGGGGTTGCTGGCCACCGGCGGGGGAAGTTGGTGCCTTTCTGCATATCAGCGGGAATTCGAACCAGCGCCAGCAGCGTTGAGGGGGCCCTTGGCATCCTGTGCCAAGGGTGGGCGGGCGGGAGGCAAGGTACAGGACGGTCAGGAGGGCGAAGTGCGTTGCCACCCATGAGCAGTCACTCGCATGAGCCGATGCGGGCGCTGAGGCCGCACCTTCCGTCCCCGATTTCCGGGATCTGGTGACCGCTGCGCAAAAAAATTCCAAAAAAATTCCAAAAAAATTCCAAAAAAAATTCAAAAAAAATTCCAAAAAAATTCTAAAATCGCAAGAGAGACCGCGGTCGAAGGACTTCGTGGAGCAGAGGGTTCCTGTTCCAGTGCACCCATGTTTGAGCCCCCTGTGCCGGAAGAACTGCTGAACCAGCGAGGCAGAGGGTTGTTGGGACCAGAGGTCCGACATCGTGGTTCCACCGTCTCTCGCGTACCACGTGCCAGCCGGCACAAAGGCTCCTCCGCGTTGGCGCAGGGTGTCCTAACATTTGGGCCGGCGCCAGCGGTGGTGGGGGTTGTGGGGCATCGTGGGGCATCCCTGCGCTCCACCGCCGCCCGTCCTCGGCCCCGCAGAGGGGGCGCGCGGGGGGGCAGAGACCCAGGGCTGGGGCTGGGGGGCCCGGGCCTCGGTCACTCGGTGGCGCGGGGGGGGCCGTGCGCATTCGCGGGCCGCTGCCACGGGGCCGTGTCGGGCGGCGGCCCCGCCGGACCTGCGGAGCGGTACCGGGGCCGGGGGGCGGCGGGGCCGGCGCCGCGCGCGTCCGCCACCCCCGGCGCGAACGCGCTGAGCCACCGCCGCTGCCGCGCGTCCGGCGGGGCCTTGGACGCCGGGCCGGCCGGCATCGTGAGGCAGCGCGCGGCGGCGAGGGGGCGCCGGGGGCTGCCCCCCGCGCGGGCGGTGGTGGGCAGTGGGCCCGGCTCCGGCGGCGGCGGCGGCGGGGGGCCGCTGCGGGCGGTGCTGGTGCTGCCGTCCAGCTTCACGAAGGTGAGGGTCGACGGGGGCGGGGGCGAGGACCGGCCGGGGCGCGGGGCGGGCGCGGGGGGCGGCGGCGCAGGAACGGGCGAGCGCGCCGGCCGCTGGGGGCTGCGGTGGGTCCCGGGCGACCGCAGCCGCGCCCGTAGCGGGGAGCGCGCGGGTGCGGGCCGGGAGGGGGCGGACTGCGGCGGCCGCGCCTCGGGGGTCGGCGCGCGCGCCTTGAGGCGGTCGGCGGGGCTGCGGCAGTGCACCAGCGCCGGCGACACCCGCGCCCGCGGCCCGTGGGGCGGCGGGGGGGCCATCTGCGGCGCGGGCGCTGGCGGGCCGTCCGGCACAGGCCCGCCGGGCGCGCTGGCGGCATCCGGCGCCCCGGCCCCCGGGCCGCCGTCGCCGCCGGGCACATCCCCGGCGTTGCCCGCCGCGCCCCGGGCCGGGGCCTCGTTGTAGCCCCCGTTCGGCGCGGCCGGGGCCGTCCACCCCGTCCCCTGCGCCCCGAGCGAGTCCCGGCGGCTCCACTCGACCCCCACGTTGCCCTCGGGCGCGCGCGGCCGCGCGGCCGCGGCCCCGTCCGCCGCCGCCGCCGCACCGTTGAGGGCCGCGCGCCGGCGCTGCTGCAGGCTCAGGGGCGTGCCTTCCGGCTCCGGCACGTCCCCCTCCGGCTCCTCGGGCCCGTCGGGGACGTGCACCGCCAGCGTCTTCAGCCGCTGCAGCGGCGGCGAGACGATGTTGCTGCTGCCCTCGGACTCCGGCCGGGCGCGCGCGGCCGCGGGGCTGTCGCACGGGAGCACGCACAGGGCCCGCCCGCGCGGGGGGCTCGGGGGGTCCACCCCCGACAGGGGGGACATGGGGGTCCCCCCCCCCGTCGTCACCCATAGCCCCTCCGTCTTGCAGTCCGGGGGCGTGTGCTCATGCACGTCCAAGGCCCAGCTCGTGATGTCGCACTGCGACAGGGCAGGGTCCGCGGCCGGGGCCTTGCCGTTCAGGGTCTCAGGCTGCGCTCCCTGCACGGCGTGTGGGGGAGTGTGGACCAGGGGTTGCGGGTGGGTGCGTCACGGGGGTAGAGGCGCGAGGGGGGTGGGGTGGTTCGGTTCGATTCCAAACGCCAACCCCCATGGCGAGTGCAGGAGGATACAGAGTGGGGTTGGGGTTGGGGTTGGGGGGGGGGGGGGGGTTGGGGTTGGGGTTGGGGTTGGGGTTGGGGTTGGAGGGGGGGGCGTTCAAAATTTTTTTCGGGTTCGGGGGTACATTCATGATGAGCGTTTTAAATATATATTTCTATATCTGGAAATCTATTTTCCTGAAAAATAGCCAGTCCAACCCCAAAATACACGCCAAACATGTAACATGGGATTGTTTTCTACATTGTCCTTCGCTATTCCTTTGGGAAGGGTGGTGTTGAGGAGGGAATAAGCTCTTCTTGCGCAGTTTGGCGGCAATTTTCGTCATTTTGTTGGTAGTTCTGCTACGATCCTACAAACCGTGATGTCATACCCTATTTTTAGCCACTTGAGCCCTTTGTAGGATCCAAATACCCACCAAAGCCATCCAATTACCTTCTAAAACACGTCTTTCTTGAGTTTCCCACCCTCAAAATAATGGGCGGGGTCCCTGCTTGCCTCTGTTGCAAGGCAAGTGCAAAGCAGATGCACGGCGTACGACCTGAGCAGTTGGCGGGGATTCTCCACAGCACTGGCACAGAACATTATTCAAGCAGTGTGTGTGGGAAGAGTCAACAAGTGTGAGCAAGTGTTCGACAGCCCCGTCTCCATCCACGTTCCCGTCAGAGTGCAACACGCACACACCCTCAACATCCCCATCACCTTCAGGACACACACGCACCACCCATCGCCCTCCATCACAAACGCAGCATCCCCAACTCTGTCCCCATCGCCCTCCAGCACACATACCGTCTCCCAGCCCTTCCCCATCGCCAACCATGACACACACACCATCTCCATCACAGTCACCATCGCCCCCTCCGGCACACAAACTTCGGGGGGGGGGGGATGCCGTGAGGGGAAAATTTCAGCACACCTCCAATTTCGGCGTGGGGCCATCAGACGTAGAAAACTTCAACACCCTTGCTTCCTTGTGGACAATCAGTTGTGTGACACTTTGGGAGGGGAAGGGATCGAGAGCAGGGGGGGAGGGGTGCAGGGGTTGGTCTGCCTGTATCTGCCTGACAGGGTCCCCCTTGCAGGAGAGACCTTCCACAATCCCCCAACCCGCTGCAAAGGCCAAGGAGCAGGAAGTACCCCAGATTGCGCAGAAGATTCTCGTGGGGAAAATTTCGGCACTGAACTGAAAAACGACGTGTTCCCCTGAAGAACCCCCCCCCCCTATGTCCTCATCACAAGTGTCCGACGAGTGTCAAGGCCTGTCAACAAGGGCCCCCAGCGGGGGCCGTCATGATGCAAACGCCTGAGCTCGGTGGACGAGGGCTACGGGTGCGCTGCATGTGAGCCCTGCGGTGCTGCGCTGCAGCGGCCAGTGGGTAGAGCGACCCAAAGCCACCGTCCCCGGGGGCCCTGTGCCGACAAACCGCACACCTCCCCCGCCGCGTTCTCCACGGCCTTCGCCCCCGCCTTCAACGCGTTGGGCTCCGCGCTGTTGTGGCGGCTGTTGGCGTTGCTGGTGCCCCGGGAGCGCGCGCTGTCGCGGGGGGAGCAGATGGTGATCTCCACGGTCTGCGCCAGCACCACGGCGGACAGCCGCTCCCCGCCCGCCTCCTGCTTCGGCGGCATGTACGGCAGCGCCAGCCCTGGCAGCGCCGCGGCCCGGCGGCGGCCGGCCGGCGGCGGGGGGGCGCCCCCGTTCTCGGCCTCCCCGGAGGCGGTGCCGGCGGTCGGGGAGGGGCAGGCGGTCCCGGCGGCCGCCCCGTTGCCAAACGGCGCGGCCGCGGCACTGCCGGCGGGTGCCGCTGGACCGGAATGCGCCGCGGCGGTGCCCGCGGCCGCGTCGCCCTCGGGCGCAGGCGACGCGCTGCGGTCCGCGACCGCGGAGGAGCTGGCGGGGGTTTGTGAGGGGCTGCCGGGGGCCGATGGCAGCACTGGCAGTCCATGTGAGGCTGCGGACCGCTTCCGCCGGTTCCACAGCCGCTCGCGTCTCGCCACAGAGGACTCGGAGCAGAAGCTGAAGTTGGTCAGGCTTTCGGCGTCAGCGTCTTCAGTGTGGTCCTGCGCGATGTGAAATGTGCATTTCACAACACTCACATCAATATCGACACCAGAACCGATGCGATGTGATGCGATGTGATGTGGTGTGTTGTGGTGTGGTGTGGTGTGGTGTGGTGCTGGGTGGGGTGGGGTGTGTGGAGGGGTGTGGGGTGGGGTGGGGTGGGGTGGGGTGTGTGGAGGGGTGTGGGGTGGGGTGGGGTGGGGTGTGTGGAGGGGTGTGGGGTGGGGTGGGGTGGGGTGGGGTGTGTGGAGGGGTGTGGGGTGGGGTGGGGTGGGGTGTGTGGAGGGGTGTGGGGTGGGGTGGGGTGGGGTGTGTGGAGGGGTGTGGGGTGGGGTGGGGTGGGGTGTGTGGAGGGGTGTGGGGTGGGGTGGGCCGGGGTGGGGTCTCACCACACCACGGCGTAGAAGGAGGACTTGCATAAGGTGAGGCCATGCACATGGTAAGGGTGCACACATCAGGACAAAGGGTGGATGGGCTACATGGGGTGCCCTGGAGCGAGTGGGGGGGCGTAAGGCGAGGGAATGCACACCATCTGCTGCATCCGTGACTGCCCACGGCCAGCCCCCGTCGGTCCGGGGCTCTGTGGGGGGCTCTGTGGGGGGCTGTGGGGGGGGCTCTGCAAAGGGGTCTGCGGGGCCCCTTGAGCTCCGGACCCGGCCTGGCTCTGCGTGGATTTCTTCAGAAGCGACTCCAGCCGTCTCATCGACGTCTCCATCAATGACATTCGCTGTGACGAAGCCTGCATCGCCGTCTCCAAGGCCCTATCGAACTTGTCCAGCCGTTCGAAGATCTGGTCAGTGACCTCGCTCCTCAGCCTGCGGCACGACGTAGCGGGGTTCAGCGCATGCGCGTGCGGCATGGGGTAAACAGGAGTGAGGCTGTGCCTTGAAGGATAGGCCAGGCGGGGAGAGGGGGGGCACAAGGTCGTGAGAGGCCGATGGGCAGCACCGCCTACGGAGGGAGAGGGTTCAAGGAAAGGGCAAGGGTCAGTGGTGAGAGGCTAATAGGCGCCGCCGGCTGCAGACAGCAATACAATCCAATGCAATCGCGCGCCATGCCAAACACCCCCCTGCCCTAGAGAAGCCCTCCAAGCATTCTAGAAAACCCCAAACCCATCCCTACAAGCGAGCGGGCAACAGGCATTATGATGACACGTGCAAAGCAAAGGCCAATAAATGGGCCCTCAGGGGCACATCTCTTCTCTCAACTTCGCAACCGTCGGACATGGGGATAGAGGGTGGAAGGTGAGACAATTTTCACAGCTCAAGTATGCCTGTCTTGATAAGTGACTGGCCGGTAAAAGTAACCGGCCTTGAACTGTGTGGCTGCAGCCCATGGATGGCTAATTCTCCGTGTCTGGGGCATTGCGCAGTCACTTCGAGACTACTTTCAGCTTCTATGGCCCCCCTACATCACACCCCCCATTTGTTCCATAGGATCCAGAATATATTCCAGTGCTTCCGGAATATATTCTGGAAGCACTGAAATATATTCCAGAAGCACCGGCAGAATATATTCTGGAAGCACCGGAATATAATCCTGAAGGGCCAGAATATGTTCCGGAAGCACCGGAATATGCTCCGGAAGCACCAGAAGTGGACGAGTTCTGATGCACAACAGCTCGCAAACGTACTCCAACTACACAAGAGGCACAGACCACTTGCGTTCTTTTGAGGGGTGTGCATTGTATGGTTGGCCAGGGTACCTTTGTTGGTGACTACATTACTACCTTGTCCTACTCGTAGTGCAAACTACCAGTCCTTGGCTTGGGCAAACGGTCAAATAGCTGCACTGTGCTCAAGGCACCCCCTACAGAGATGCCCACACTTACCTTGCGCCTCTCACTCTTCTCTACAACTGGGTTTGGTCAATTTGCGCGGTCTTTGTGTGAGGGCGCTCCAAGTTGCTCTGGCCGTGCACCAAACATGTTGCTGGCACGACGCAAAAGGTGGGCTGCTCCCTCTGCGGGTTGCGGTGGCACTGCGGGTGGTGTCACACAGCGCCGCATGCTGACTGCAGCACCATTGGGATGCCCCTGCACCACCTCAGGGACGACGTGGGCAGGCAGCAGGTGGCCGGCCAGTGACTGCAGGCCCGCGGGGATTGCCCTTGAGCTCAGGGCTGCACTTCAAACACAACACCCCATCCCTCAGAGACAGGCTCACTGCCACAGGCATGCTGCCCATGCACTTTGGCACGGATCTTCCAAACCCCCAGCATGCACTCAGGTGAGAGGGGGTTACCACAGCAAACGCTTATCAGCACAAAAGCGGTTGGTCGCGGTTGGGAAAGCGGTTGGGGAGGCAGTGGGTGGCGGTTACAAATCATTGCCGCTGCAGTTGGAGTTGGAAGAATACAGTTGGAGGGTGGGAGCAGTATTGACTGAATTGACCGCCGCCCCCCCCATTCAAGCACGGGCATGCCCCCCTCCCTGCCGCCCTCATCCCACCCAGCACCCAGCACACAACATACGGCCCGTCCGATCCGTCCAAAAGGGGGCTCACGGGGTTGGTGTAGAACGACGTGGCGCGGGTTATGTTGCCCCCGAAGCTGAGCTCGCGGCCAAACCCCGGGGGCGGGAAGAAGGACATGGACCGGGACATGCCGCTCTCCTGCCGGCTGGGCTCTGGCACGAACACGCGCACCGGAGTCTCCTCCGGGCCTTTGATGACCACCTGGGGCTGCTGCATGCTCTCGCTCTTGCGCAGGGGATCCAGGGTGGAGTGGTGGGAGGTGAGGGGCTGGTGGTGGAGGGGCAGCGTGAGGTTCTCGAGGTCGATGGACTTGTTGAGGGGGAAGAAAGTGACGTCGTGCTGCTGCAGTTTGGCGTGGACGTACGACTCTTGGCCGGTGTACTCGTCCGTGACCTTCTGGTTGAGGTACACCTGTTGACAGGGGGCGAGGCGTGGGGTGACGGAGGGGGGGGTGGGGCGGGGGGCAGGGGGCATCTGGACTTTTGGGAGGGGGCGGGGGGTACATGAAAGTGTGTGTGTGGGGGGGTCAGCTTCGGTGACAAAACAGGAGGGGGAGGCCGATGGAGGAAGGGAGGGAAAGGAAGGGGAGGAGCAAGGGAGGGAGGGGCAGGCTGGCGGCCGGGCGGAAGGGATGGGAACCGGGATGGATGAGGGAGGGAGGGAGGGAGGGAGGGAGGGAGGAAGGGAGGGAGGGAGGGAGGGAGTGAGTGAGTGAGTGAGGGAGGGAGGGAGGGAAGGAGGGAGGGAGGGAGGGAGGGAGGGAGGGAGGGAGGGAGGGAGGGAGGGAGGGAGGGAGGGAGAGAGGCGCGTATGTGCACAGTGAAGGGCGCGCACAGGCCAGTCCCTGATGTTACCTCCCTGCCAGGCAGACCAGTTTTCAGTATCTGTCTTTGTGTTTTTCTATTTATTTTTCAGGCAGTTGCAGTAAGTGGGGGATAGCTTAAGCAGATGTGTTCTTCAATATCTTCTGCTTGGTGCCCCTAAGGGCGGCTACACTTGGCTGTCGTGCTGCGGAGGAGGGCCGTTAGCCCTGCAGCAGCTTCTGTTTTCTCTGCCCGTATACACCTGGTCCTGATTACAGTCAGTGACACCCGACCACTGCAATGCGCAGGTGGCGTACCACCATGCCAAGGGAAAGGTGCACAAGGACAGCAATGAAGGTGATGAACAGTTGAACAATGGACGTGCAGCACTTCACGAGGGGCCGTGTCTCGGGCTGAAGGGAGGAAAGTGCATGGTGTGCGTATGCATGGTGTGGCAGCGGGTGAGCAAACGCCGGCAGCAAGCGTGCCATATCACGGGTTCTTAGGTATCATTACAGGGGGAGAGCGGGGTTGTATCAACAGAACACAACCCCAGCCAGTCTCAAACAAAAAAAAAAAAAAAAATAAATAAAATCATGAATCACCAAAACGCAAATATCACAAAATGGCGTAGGGCAAGCAATTCAAGTCAGCAGGAGCAAAGAAGCAGGCAGGGCGGGGCCGGGCCAAGCAGGGATAGGTCCCTGGTTCCGGCTCTGGCTCTGGGTGCAGCACAACACGTAGGCATGCAGGTGCACACAAGGGTAAGGGGGCAGAGGGGGCGTCTCCCCGGAAAAGGCGACACCCAGACCCAGACCCAGACCCAGGGAGGGAGGGAGGGAAGGAGGGAGGGAGGGAGGGAGGGAGGGAGGGAGGGAGGGAGGGAGGGAGGGAGGGAGGGAGTGAGTGAGTGAGGGAGGGAGGGAGGGAGGGAGGGAGGGAGGGAGGGAGGGAGGGAGGGAGTGAGTGAGTGAGGGAGGGAGGGAGGGAGGGAGCGGGTGAGCGTACGCCGGCAGCAAGCGTGCCATATCACGGGTTCTTAGGTATCAAGGCAGGGGGAGAGCGGGGTTGTATCAACAGAACACAACCCCAGCCAGTCAAAAAAAAAAAAAAAAACATGAATCACCAAAACACAATTATCACAAAATGGCGTAGGGCAGACGATTCAAGTCAGCAGGAGCAATGAAGCAGGCAGGGCGGGGCCGGGCCAAGCAGGGATAGGTCCCTGGTTCCGGCTCTGGCTCTGGGTGCAGCACAACACGTAGGCATGCAGGTGCACACAAGGGTAAGGGGGCAGAGGGGGCGTCTCCCCGGAAAAGGCGACACCCAGACCCAGACCCAGACCCAGGGAGGGAGGGAAGGAGGGAGGGAGGGAAGGAGGGAGGGAGGGAGGGAGGGAGGGAGGGAGGGAGGGAGGGAGGGAGGGAGGGAGGAGAACAGAGGTGCGCGAGGTAGGGAGGCGGCCAGGGTCCGCGGCCATACCATGAAGTACAAGTAGTGCCACATGTTGTGCGCGTACTTGACGTGTTGGGCAAAGCCCCCCTCCACGTTGCGGTCAAACAGGTTGGCGTCCTGCCCGCAGATGAGGCAGTACTTGCGCGTGTCGTCCTCGATGGACTGCTTCTGGTCGCGAAGCTGCGCGAAGGTGTCGATGATGATACCGAACACGATGTTGAGGATGATCACCACGATGACCAGGAAGAAGGCGAAGTCGAACTGCGGAGAGCGACGGTCGCGGCCAGTGCGGGGGCGGCATCAAGGGGCGAGACATGGAGCCTGAACGCCACAGGCACACACAACGTCACGGGGAGACGGAGATCCCGGGAAGCCGTCGGCGGTTGGCAGTTCCCCGGCGGTTGGGGGCACATCACCGGCAGTTGGCAGTCAACCGTCGGTCGTCGGCAGTTACCTGTCAGTTGGTGGCTCGAGACCAGCAGTTGGCAGTCAACCGTCAGCAGTCGACAGGCAGTTGGCAGTCAACCGTCGGCGGTCGGCAGTTACCCGGCGGTTGGGGGCTCATCACCGGCAGTTGGCAGTCAACCGTCGGTCGTCGGCAGTTACCTGTCAGTTGGGGGCTCATCACCAGCAGTTGGCAGTCAACTGTCGGCGGTCGGCAGTTACCCGGCGGTTGGGGGCTCATCACCGGCAGTTGGCAGTCAACCGTCGGGTTTTATCATCCCCCATTATACAGCAACAGTCGAGGGGGAGGCATCAAAGTGGATACACAACCCCCGCTGTCTCGGGGTCCCCACGTTAGGGGAAGAGGTGGCCCAACCGAACCGCCGGGTAACGGTGATGAGCCCCCAACCGCCGGGTAACTGCCGACCGCCGACGGTTGACTGTCAACTGCGGTGATGAGCCCCCAAAGCTCATCACCAGCAGTTGGCAGTCAACCGTTGGCTGTCGGCAGTCAACCGCCCCCGGCGTTCCCAGACTCTCAAAGAATTACATGACAGAAACCCCGTCCCTCAGGGACACTACTGACGCACGCGCCCGCGCGCGCGCACACACACACGAGCACGGGCACAGGCACAGAGACCAGGATGCGGAAGCTGTGGACGCGTTGGGGGAGTAAGTCCCCCAGGCCGCCGCCGGCACGCAGGCCGTTCAGGACCCCGAACGCGAAGCAGTCGAGGAGGGTACTGCACACGCCCTCGCCCGCGGCGGCGCCCACAAAGTCCTCGCGGAAGAACACGTACCCGATCACCACGAATAAGTAGACCACGATGACCGTCAGCAGCGCCGTGAGCAGCAGCGACCATCCGTTCAGCAGCACGGACCGCAGGACGATGTGCAGCAGCGCACTCTGTGCAACGTGGGGGGACGCTCCGGCAATCGGTACCGGCCCTGGTCCTCCGCCCCGCCGTCCCCTCACCCAAAGATGCGGTTGCAGGGGAGGGGCTGAAGGGGCGTCTCAAGAGCCGTTGCAAAACAGCGGTTGGGAAAGCGGTTGCCAGCAGTTTCTGGCGGGTACAAAGCGGTTGCAGGGCCATTGGGGAGTGCTGCCCTGGAGTCGCGCACCTCGTGAGGCGAGGCACAAGCTTGACCCCGGGCGCACGCCCCGTACGCACCCTCGCCCCCCCCCCCCCGCCACCCGAACTCTGTTGAATGCAGACCGCGCAATACAACACACGGAGAGCAGGGCTTGCCAATGGCGATGGTCCCCCGAAGGGTACCTTCCGGACGCAGAAGGAGGGACGGGTTGGTGTGCCCTGTGGCAGGGGCCCGGAGAGTTTTGGCTGTAGACCGGCGGCGGGATGGGACTCATGCTGCCGCCATGCGGCCAAGATAACAATTCGAACCCTTCGGAGTACTTGAATGATTCCCAAGCGAAACAAAGGGGGAAGCCTTGAGGTTCTTGGAGGCAAAGCCACCCAGAAAGAGAAAATGCGGAGATCTCGGTCCAAAATGAATGGAATCCAAAAGGTGTGTCAAAAGAGCACTGCAGGATTCACTGATTGTCAGAAGGTGGGGAAAAATCTGGGGGCGCTTGTTCCATGCGGAATACGAAGAAAAAAGAATCGTAATCGTATCTCTCACCGGTAATTCTGTGAACACCTGTAATCACCTCTACCCTTTGACCAATAGGTAAAGCGACAGAGCTTGTTTCTACGTCGATTCCATTCAAGTAACCCCCTAAGTGTGGGATTCAGGAAGAGACAGTATTGCCTTGTGTTGTGAAATGGAAAACCCCCTGACAACATCTCAAATCCCTCATTATTAAGGGGGGTGTGCCATCAAGGCTGAGGGAGTACGCCTGTTGGTACTTCCGGGTGTACATACGTGTTCGCCTTTTGAGGAGGGGATCCTCCACACGTGGATTGGGGGGTTGGTTGTCCACCCGTTGCGTTGGGGGTGCAGGGGGCAGGTTAAAAAAAAAAGCTGTGAGAGGTGAATGGCCGGGGGAGAAGTATTTTTACTATTATTAAGAAGAGGGGGGCGGGGGGGCATCTAACATCACCCCGCATTCATTTCTCGAGTCACAGCAGGGTGGGCATGCACCCCCCCCACCCCCCCAACCGCATGCTCCATGTATGCCTCATGATGAGGCGCACGGATCCGGGGGAAACCCCCGTGCCCAAAGTATGGCGCGATAGCACCATGCATGGCACTACTTGTGACACCTCCAAGTAGCAGGTGGCAGCGTCAGAGCTGCCTTCGGTTTGTGGGGTAAGATATGGAGTCCTCACCTCCTTGTGCCCTGCACTACTGCACTACTGCGTTACCTGCACTACACACAAGCTTCCCAACGCAAAACCCCTGCAGGCACACAGGGCACTGGCACTGGGCAGCTCAGCTTCTCATCAGGCCATCAAGAACAATGAGGGTGACGTTGTCATGTGGCTAGGCGCTTCTAAAAAAAATAGACACTCAGAAAGTACACACACACACACACACACACACGCACACACACACACACACACACACACACACACACACATGGAACGAGAGAACTAACAGTCATGTGCACGACCTGTATACAGACACACACACACACACACACACACACACACACACACACACACACACACACACACCGACCAACACAGCCACAGCCAACCACAAATACGGCCACCAATACCGCCACAACCACAACCACAACCACAACCACAACCACAACCACAACCACAACCACAACCACGACCACAACCACGCACCCCTCAGAACCACAGCCACACCCACAGCCACACCCATCCACACCACACCTGCAGCCACAGCCACATACCTTATTGACGATCATGAGTAAGTGGCCAGCGAACCAAAACGGGGAGATGGTAACACCGTAAAGGGACATCAGCGCTAAGACCAGTGCGTACAGGAAGGAGAAATAGAAGCGGAAGTTGACTTTGTTCTCCTTCTGCCGCTCGTGGTCCTTGCGGACGATCAACCCATGCTTTTTGAAGGTGGGGACCTGCGGCAAAAGAGAAGAAGATGTTGGTTGTGCTGGCAAGTGCAGCCAAGCGGGAGGAGCCAGTTGAGTTGGACACTCAGGCTAACATCAGAAGAGAAGGGGGGGCGGGGGTCTGGGACACAAAAGTGTGTGTACAAAAATGGCCAACCAGATTTTCCCTTTTGCAAATTTCATTTTTTCGGACGATGGTCACTTTGGTCTTGGGGGGGGGGGCGGGCTCCTCCTGTGGTGGTCGGCCGTGCTAATGTCAGGCTGCACACAATTGCTGGCAGTCAACCGCCCCACGTTGACCCCTGAAACATCATGTGTAAGTGAATCCCACAGAGCCACACGTCAGGTGCCGGTGGGTCCTACTGCCTCCTGCTACTGAGCCAAACATCCCACATGGGTGGGGCCGATTGAGTCACATATCACAAGTGGGTGCGTCCTACCGAGCCCCATAAGCAACATTGATGGTGTTTGATTGCTTGAGTAGAAGGAGCCCACATCTGATGTGTGGGTGAACAATGGTTGGCGGGTGGTGGCGATTGGCAGTTGGCGGTTGGTGGTGGTTGGCGGCGGGCGGTTGGGGATTAGCGGTTGGCGGTTGGTGGTGGTTGGCGGTGGGCAATGGGCGGCGGTTGGCGGTTGGTGGTCCCTAGGGACTGTCCTTAAGGGCTGTCCTTAACGGAAAAAAAAGAGTTTTTAAGGACAGCCCTGTGCTGTGTGGGACTTGTTAGGGCCCACCCACGTCTGATGCATTACTCAGTAGGACCCACCCGCGGGTCATGTTGAACCCAGTATATGACCCGCTCAATCTGATGTGTGCCGGCGAAGGACCCACCTACAAACGACGTGCGGCCCGATCGGTCACAAGCGAACCATGTGGGCCGAGAATCCCACGGATGATTCAGTGTGTCTTACATCGAACCACATGCCGGACGCCCCTGGTCACATGGATAGCACGGACACCTGCCCCTCGACCAATGCAGCGGTGAACGCTGTGGCTATGAGGAAGGTCTTCACCGCAGCATCCAAACAACATCCACCCCATTCTCGCCCTTCTGGGGTTGGCACGTGCGAAACATGGAATGGCGAAATTCGGTGGAGAAAATGTGGCACCAATTCTGAAATATCACTGAAAAACTTGCACACCGTTCCCATGTCGAAAAACTTGCACACCATTCCCACGTCGAAAAACTTGCACACCATTCCCACGTCGAAAAACTTGCACACCATTCCCACATCGAAAAACTTGCACACCATTCCCACATCGAAAAACTTGCACACCATTCCCACATCGTGGCACAACAAGCATGCACTGTGAATGGTGCTGGTTGTCTCCTTTCGGCCTTTGGTTGCTGGCTGGTATCTCCTGCAGGCTTGGTGGTGTATTCCCTCGTGGCTTGTTGTTATTCCTGGAGGCTTCTGTAGAGCAAACTGCGCGGGCACCAGGGAAATGTGCATGCAAAGGGCGCTCACAATGGCACCTGGAAAAAGGGCAACGGACCTCAAAATACCACGGCCTAAATTGGCACACTTTGTTGCGCCGTTCGGAATTTCGCCTGTCATAACCTCCTGTGTGACATTCCGTCGGGTTGTTGCTCCTTTACGGGGCCCTGGACAGTCACCCGTTCTTCCCTTCGCATGTTGCGTCGGGTCGCTGCGTTCTGTCGGCCGCTGCGGCCGGTGTGCCTTGTGGTGTTGTCTCCGCGTTCGCAGAGCCCAGTGGTTGGTGTGCCGGGGCTGTGCTGGTTGCGGCGGGTGCCGTTTGTGCGATAGCGGCGCCCAGTAGTTGGCGTACCGGGGTTGTGCTGGTTGTTGCGGGGTTCGTTTGCCTCCCCCCCGTTTGGAGTCGTGTGGTTTGCTAGTCACAAGAGCAAGCCCCTCCCCCCCCCCCCCCGTATGCTGCATCTCATCACAAGGCCCAATCCCTAAATCCACTTGGGACTGGGGTTGGAGTCTTGGCGCACAGGCACGGTGCTGCGAGCGGCGGCTACCTTGAGGTACAACCACACCCCGCAGTTGAAGGTGGTCAGGAGCAGCATCACCCAACCGAGCACCAGCACGATGATCTGCTCCCATGCGTCATATCCCCCGGTCTTCACGTCCTGCTGGTTGTGGAACACCGTCACCAGCACGTTGATGACCACCGCAGTCCCTAGTGCAATGCAAAGCTGCGCAGTGCCGAGCAAAGCAAACTGACGTGAGACGGTGACAGGTTTTAAAGAACCGCACCGCACCGTACCGCATAACGCCACGCCACGCCACGCCACACCACACCACACAACCTACACTGAGTACTCCCCAGCTCTACCCACGGGCTGGGTGCCGGGTGCGAAGCCCCGAACGACAGGGCCCGGGCACCGCCAGTAGGCGGTGTACTAACAGTGTCGGGTGCGCGCACGTCCCAGTGCCAAGCGCCATCCCCAGGGACCCCGCGGCCCCTAGTACCGGCCGCCTCGGCCCTGGGAACGGTCAGCGACCCCCAATAGAGGACGGCTGACCTAGCCTCCCCCTCCGCTCCTGCCCTACACGCCCGCTCACGCACCAGCCCACGCAGGAGCCCGGACATGCGCCCCCCCCGCGCTCCAGCCTCAGCCCCCCCCGCTGCCGCCCCTGCGCGCGCCCCGGTGACCCCCCCATGCGCCCCCCCCTATGAGCGCTCCTTGCTGCCTCCCCTGCCCCACCACGCTCCCTGACCCTGCCCATCTCTCAGGCTGGCAGCGCCCGTGCGGCGCGCCTCCAGGGCCCCGCATCGGCGGCCGGCCGCGAGACATCCGGACCAGTGGAGGCCCCCGGACAGGGGCTTCAACGGAACGGCGGGACCGGGACGGGTGTGCCGGGTGTGTGCGTGGGTGAGGGAGGGGTGAGAGACTGGGGCCCCAGAGGGACGGCCTGCGCCGAGGCCTGAAAGGCCCGTGGCCCGGACATGCGCGGGGGGCCTCAACAACGACCCCCCGCCCTGCAATATGTGGAAGAATATGTGGAAGAATATGTAGAAGAAACAGTCCCTGTCCCCGTCCGGCTGGACGCCCCGGTATCGGTATCCAACATCCTTTAGGTACGGTATAAGGCCCCCCGGCCACCACCCCGGCACCAACACCAGGGAGGGCGTCCGGGAGGGGTAACAGCCCCCGATCCCCCAAAGGCAGCCCCAAAGGTGAGCGCACCACTGGCGGGGCATGTCTGCGGGGTAAACAAATGCGCTGAGTAAAACCCTAATGTAATAATTAGTGCCTACTGCCATAAGTAATGCTTAACCGGGTAAAACGGCCCTCTCCCGGTGCCGGTTTAGTGCGCAGCCCCCAGAGCCGGACCCGACCGGCCGTACTGAGGCGAGCCCAGAAATGGGTATGGCAGGCCAGACTTTAAGTGCTGGTAGCCACGCTTCAGTACACTCCGTGGGCTCATAAGGCCCACGGGGGCCCCAAACACCGTTACGTTCGGGAGTTAAGCCCCGGCGGTGTTTGGGGTTGTTCCTGGTTAAGAGGACTCACGTTGAGTCCCAGATACTGTTACCCCGGGGTTATGACCCCCGGTACTGCCTGCTTACTTGCCTGCTGCTGCTAAGAGGTAGGAGGGAGTACCCACGGGTCCTGCCGGAGGCTCCGAACACCCCCTGGGCTGGGCTCCCCGTCCCCCCCAGGCCGGTGCGCCCGGTTCTCCGAAGATACTGGCCCCCCACTGGCCTTGCAGGAGGCTCCGAACACCCCCTGGGCTGGACTCCCCGTCCCCCCCAGGCCGGTGCGCCCGGTTCTCTGAAGATATTGGCCCCCCATTGGCCCTGGCAGGAGACTCCGAACACCCCCTGGGCAGGACTCCCCGTCCCCCCCGGGCCGGTGCGCCCGGTTCTCTGAAGGAGATGGCCCCCCCTTGGCCTGGCAGGAGACTCCGAACACCCCCCGGGCAGGACTCCCCGTCCCCCCCGGGCCGGTGCGCCCGGTTCTCTGAAGATATTGGCCCCCCACGGGCCTTGCAGGAGACTCCGAACACCCCCTGGGCAGGACTCCCCGTCCCCCCCGGGCCGGTGCGCCCGGTTCTCTGAAGATATTGGCCCCCCATCGGCCTGGCGGGAGGCTCCGAACACCCCCTGGGCTGGACTCCCCGTCCCCCCCAGGCCGGTGCGCCCGGTTCTCTGAAGAAGGTGGCCCCCCGTAGGCCTGGCAGGAGGCTCCGAACACCCCCTGGGCTGGACTCCCCGTCCCCCCCAAACCGGTACGCCCGGTTGTTGGAAGATGATGGCTCCCCATTGGCCTTGAAGGATGCCCCGACCACCCCCTGGGCTGGACTCCCGTCCCCCCCCCCAGGCCAGTGCGCCCGGTTCTCCGAAGATAATGGCCCCCCATTGGCCTTGCAGGGGGCTCCGACCACCCCCTGGGCTGGACTCCCCGTCCCCCCCAAACCGGTACGCCCCGTTATTGGAAGATGATGGCTCCCCATGGGCCTTGCAGGAGGTTCCCACCACCCCCTGGGCTGGGCTCCCCGTCCCCCCCAGGCCGGTGCGCCCGGCTCTCCGAAGATGATGGCCCCCCATAGGCCCTGAAGGATGCCCCGACCATTCCCTGGGTTGGACTCCCCATCCCCCCAGGCCGATGCGCCCAGTAGTACATCCCCACAGGCCCGGCACTACACTCCGACCACCCATTGCAGGAGTTGCACTGCCCACTGCCCCCAGGCAGTGAGGCAGTGCGTTGCAGGAGTTGCACTGCCCGCTGCTGCCAGGTAGTGAGGCAGTGCGTTGCAGGAGTTCCGATGCCCACTGCCCCAGGGCAGTGAGGCACTGCATTGCAGGAGTTGCGCTGCCCACTGCCCCCAGGCAGTGCGGCAGTGTATTGCAGAAGTTGCACTGCCCACTGCCCCCAGGCAGTGGGGAAGTGCATTGCAGGAGTTGCACTGTCCACTGCCCCCAGGCAGTGAGGCAGTGCATTGCAAGAGTTCCACTGCCCATTGCCCCCAGGCAGTGAGGCAGTGCATTGCAGGAGTTCCGCTGCCCACTGCCCCCAGGCGGTGAGGCAGTGCATTGCAGGAGTTGCACTGTCCACTGCCCCTAGGCACTGAGGCAGTGCATTGCAGGAGTTGCACTGCTCACTGCCCCCAGGCAGTGAGGCAGTGCATTGCAGGAGTTGGAGTTGCACTGCCCACTCCCCCCAAGCCAGTGCGGCAGCGCATTGCAGGAGTTGCGCTGCCCACTGCCCCGAGGCAGTGCAGCGGTGTATTGCAGGAGTTGGACTGCCCACTGCCCCCAGGCAGTGCGGCAGTGCATTGCAGCAGTTCCACTGCCCACTGCCCCCAGGGCAGTGAGGCGGTGCATTGCAGGAGTTCCACTGCCCACTGCCCCCAGGCAGTGGGGCAGTACATTGCAGGAGTTCCACTGCCCACTGCCCCCAGGCAGTGAGGTAGTGCATTGCGGGAGTTTCTGTGCCCAATGCCCCAGGGCGTTGAGGCTGTGCATTGCAGGAGTTCCACTGTCCACTGCCCCCAGGCAGTGAGGCAGTGCATTGCAGGAGGTCCACTGCCCACTGCCCCCGGGCAGTGAGGCAGTGCATTGCAGGAGTTGCACTGCCCACTGCACCCAGGCAGTGAGGTAGTGCATTGCAAGAGTTCCACTGCCCACTGCCCCCAGGCAGTGAGGCAGTGCATTGCAGGAATTCCACTGCCCACTGCCCCCAGGCAGTGAGGCAGTGCATTGCAGGAGTTGCACTGCCCACTGCCCCCAGGCAGTGGGGCAGTGCATTGCAGGAGTTCCACTGCCCACTGCCCCCAGGCACCGAGGCAGTGCATTGCAGGAGTTGCACTGTCCACTGCCCCAAGGGCAGTGAGGTAGTGCATTGCAGGAGTTGCACTGCCCACTGCCCCCAGGCAGTTAGGCAGTGCATTGCAGGAGTTCCACTGCCCACTGCCCCCAGGCAGTGAGGCAGTGCATTGCAGGAGTTGCACTGCCCACTGCCCCCAGGCAGCGAGGCAGTGCATTGCAGGAGTTCCACTGCCCACTGCCCCCAGGCAGTGAGGCCGTGCATTGCAGGAGTTGGAGTTGCACTGCCCACTGCCCCCAGGCAGTGAGGCAGTGCATTGCAGGAGTTGCACTGCCCACTGCCCCGGGGCAGTTCGGCAGTGTATTGCAGGAGTTGCACTGCCCACTGACCCAGGGCAGTGAGGCAGTGCATTGCACAGGTTGCACTGCCCGCTGCCCCCAGGCGGGGGCAGTGAGGCAGTGCATTCCAGGAGCTCCACTGCCCACTGCTCTGGGACATTGAGGCAGTGCATTGCACGAGTTGCACTGTCAACTGCCCCCAAGCAGTGAGGCAGTGCATTGCAGGAGGTCCACTGCCCACTGCCCCCAGGCAGTGAGGCAGTGCATTGCAAGAGTTGCACTGCCCGCTGCCCCCAGGCAATGGGGCAGTGCATTGCAGGAGTTCCACTGCCCACTGCCCCCAGGCAGTGAGGCAGTGCGTTGCAGGCGTTCCACTGCCCACTGCCCCCAGGCAGTGGGGCAGTGCATTGCAGGAGTTGCACTGCCTACTGCCCCCAGGCAGTGAGGCAGTGCACTGCAGGAGTTCCACTGCCCGCTGCCCCCAGGCGGTGAGGAGGAGGAGGAGGAGGAGGAGCGCCTGCCGCGGTCCCACGTACGGTGAGCCTTGGCGTCGTCCCTCGGGGGCCCCACGCAGGCTCTGCCGAGGGAGTCCTCCGTCTTACCTCCGCTAGAGTAAGACGAATCTCGTCGCACACCTGAGAACGCCCCTCCCAGCAGGCCGTCTGGGTCTAAGCGCCGGTGTACGACCACGCTACGGTCCGATCTGCTCTCCGGTCCCGGC